>PVKH010005509.1:0-22014 GCA_004027955.1 Chaetophractus vellerosus | reverse complement strand
AAAAAAAAATAACATATAGATTTGAAAGGAAAAAGTAAAACTGTCCTATTATATAGACATGATTGTCTATGTAGAAAATACCAAGGAAACTACTAAAATCTCCTTAAGAAAATAAGTGAATTTAGCAGGTTTGCAGGATACCAGGTCAGCATACAAAAATCATTCACTTTTCTATGTATTACCAATGTGCAGTTAGAAACCAAATTTTTAAAAATACAATTTACAGTAGTTCCCACAATGAAATACTTATGTATAAATCTATCACAATATTTCCAGGATCTGTAGGCTGAAAACTATAAATACTGTTGTAAGAAATCAAAGAAGACCTAAAAAATTGACGGACATGGTATTCATGAATCAGAAGACTCAGCAAGTAATTATGTCAGTTCTCCTCAAATTGATCAATAGATTTAATGAAATTCCAATAATAGTCATTGCAGGATTTTTATGTAGATATAGACAAGCTGATGCAAAAGCTTTTATGGAAAGGCAAGGGCTTTAGCATAGCTAAAATGATTTTGAAAATGAAGAATAAATTTAGAGGAGTCATACTTCCTGATTGTAAGACTTACTATTTACTACATAGCTACTCTAATCAAGACAGTGTGGTATTGGTGAAGAAATAGAAAAATGTCAACGGATCACAACAAGAATCCAGAAATAAACCCATATAAATATGGCCAATTGATTTCTGACAATGGTGCAGAAGAAATTTGGTAGAGAAAGGATAGCCTTTTCAGCAAATGCTATTGGAATGATTACATTGATACGCAAAAAAAATGAACTTTGACTTAAACTTTACACCTCAAAGTTAATCAAAGATCTAAATGCAAAATGTGAACCTATAAAACTTTTACAAGAAAGCATAAGGTACAATCTTCAAGATCTGTGGTCATACAAACAGTTCTTAGTGCTTACACTAAAAACATAATCCACAAAAATTAAAAATTTATAAATTGGTCTTCATCAAATTTAAAGGTTTTTCTCTGCTACTGTTAAGAAAATGAAAAGATAAGTTCCATACTGGGAGAAAATATTTGCAAATAATATATCTGACTTGTATCAAGAACATATCTTAAAAAGAACATATGATATAAAGAGTTCTCAGAACAGAGTAGCAAGAAATCAAACAACCCAATTAAAAAGTGGTAAAAAGACTTGAACAGACCAATGGGGATATACAGAATATATGTAAGCACTTAGAAATATGTTCAGCATCATAGTCATGAGACCCATGACAAGATCTCATACACACCTACAAGAATGGCTAAAATTTAAAAAGACTGACAATACCAAGTGCTGATGAGGATGCAGCCCAGCCGGAAATCACATACATTACTGGTAGGAGTGGAAAATGGTACAGCTGTGCTGGAAAACAGTTTGGCAGTTTGTTATATAGTTAAACCTACACCTACAGAATGGTGAAGTAATTCCAATCCTGAGTATTTACCCTGGATAAATTAAAACCTATGTTCACACAAAAAAAAACCTGTACATGAATGTTTACAGAAGCTCTATTCATAATTGCCTGAAATTGGAAATAACCCAAATGTGGTTTCTTCCAGGCATGAATGGATAGATGGACTGTGGTGCATCGTATGAACGAATTTACTCAGCAATAAAATAAAAAGGAGGGGCCGGCTCAATAGCCCAGTGGATAGGGCACTGGCATACCACATGGGAGGCCCTGGGTTCGATTCCCGGGGACCTCTCCTAGCGGGCAGACCGCCTTGAGAATGGCAAGCCGCCATGGGTGGGCCGGAGCCGCCGTGGGCAGGGCAAGAAGCTGCCAGGGACAGGGCAAGAGCCGCCACGGGCAGGGCAGGTCGCCCACGAATGGAGCGCAGCCAGCCACCCGCGAACTGAATCAAGCGCCGGCCGTGAACGGACACAGAGACCACCCACAAGCGGGGAAAGCCGCGCCTGCGCAGTGACCACTCTCGGCGTGCCCCCGCAGCGGGGGGAAGGGGAGATATGTAATAAAATAAATAAATCTTAAAAAAATAAAAAATAAATAAAAAAAATAAAAAGGAATTCATACAGCAACTTGGATGAATCTTCATCCTCAGTGAAAGAAGCTAGTCTCAAAAGTTTACCTACTGCAGAGCAGGTGTAGCTCAGTGGTTGAGCGTCTGCTTCTCATGTATGAGGTCCCAGGTTCAATGCCAGGTGCCTCCTTAAAAAAAAAAAAGGAAAGAAAAGTTACCTACTATATGATTTAATTTATGTGATATTCACAAAAAGTTAGTATTGTACTAATGGGGACAAATCAGTGATTGCCAGAAGTTAGGGATAAGGGGAAGATCTGTCTATAAAGGGATTGTAAGAGAGAGTTTTTTGAGTGAAGGAACTATTCTGTCTCCTGATTGATTCTTGTGGTGATTACATGACTCTATTCACCTATGTTTAAAATTCATAGGACTGTACAACAAAACAAAAATTTGATTTTACTGTATTATAAATTAAAAAGCAAAATTAAAATTTTTTTAATGCTGAAAAGAAAAAGTAACCTATCATCATGGAAATTACAGTGTAGTGTTAGATGAGAGGAGACAAACAGTAAATAAAATAGATAAATAAGTCAAAGAAACAGAATGGGGATTAGTTTTACAAAATACCCGAGTAGAGGCACTTGGAGCCTTTTTTTTTATGAACTTAAGAATGATTTGCTGATCAATTTTTTTTAATTGAAATGGCTGCTTCTAAATTGGCAAGAGACCATAAAAGCTATTTTATCTTAAGGAGTTAAACATCCCCTACACAAATATGTTTTGCTGTTAATTTACTTGGAGATACCTTTCATCACAGATATATGAAGGCAAAATTCTGCTCAAGCTATAAAAATATTGTAAATTTAAAATAATGCTATTTGAATGGATGTTCCTACTTGGCAGAGACTTTGCCTGTGTGTAAAAATGAAGGCTTAGATAAATATTATTAAAGCAAATGGAGAGGGGTTTTTTTTGTTGTTGTTTTTTAGGAGGTACTAGGGATTGAACCCAGGACCTTGTACATGGGAAGCAGGCGCTCAACCACTTGAGCTATATCTGCTCCTGAGTTACTTTGAAAAACAATTTCAATTAAAGTATTATGCTCCCTTCTCAATCAGTTTGTGTTTACAGATACAGTCTTTGGAGCATTTCATTCTGTGCTTCAGTTTTCCTATTCACATAATGTGAGGATAGTTTTTCTGGCAGCTCATGTGCTTCCTGGGACCATATCGGCATGCATATGGCATAGATATTCAAGCATAGGCTGGAAGGCTTTGACGAAAGAACATGAATATTTGCAGAGTTTCATCATTTTGTTTCTTAAACGCCAAATACATATTTTCCTCGCTTCACAATTTGACCATTGATGAAGAAAATGACAGAAACTTATGATTAGGGCACTTTAAAATATTTAAAGTTAGAAAAATGTCTATGTGGCTGGAAAGAAGGAAGAAAGATGACTTTATACTCTCTTTCTAAGTTGGAAAACCCACATCAAAGAATGAAAGGAAATTTAATCACAGATGTCAGTGTTTGAAGGCTTTAAGAAGAGCCATGTGGAAGAAGAAATATGGACATACCTTTAGCCTTTTTGGAAGATAAAGTTATCATGAAATATATAGATTTCTACCATTCAGGAGAGCTAATATATATGAGTTTTTAATATGGTTGTCCTAGGAAAGCTTAAAGCAGTCCTTCAGTAGAAAATAATATGCATGCTTGTTTCTTTCCAATAATATATATATATATATTTCAATATTGATACATAGATACACATTTAAATAACAATAGCAACATTCTTTAATAGTCTGTACAATGAAATGTACGTAAGGACATAGTTTGTATGGAAGCCCATTTAATAAATATGTTCCTTAATTGATAGCATGCTTTACAATATTACTGCTCATAAAAGTGGTAAAGATGATATAAATTGCTGTTAAACAGCATGCTCACAATATTTGCATTCATTGAGCAAGAGCTAATAGCAACAGAATTTCTGTGTTAACACAAATATCTGGGCAGCTTGTTTCAAGCGTAGTTTATAATCATAAACAAGATTCTGTAAAGCGTCATGTCTTCTTTCAGATATTCTTTCCTTAAATATTTTTATTGTGATTACTATAAGGTTTAAGACTCTAGTCCTTCTGCACAATAGGAAAAAAGTATATCATATTTGACGTAGGTGTAAAAGATAGTGTGGCAGTCTCGAGCAACGTACTTCCAGAAAAGCGTGTTCTTAAACTTCATCCATTCCTGTGGTTTTGCACCCTTGTAAATTGGACCTTTAGATGAGGTTAATTTAGTTAAGGTGCAGCCCAAGTTGGGTCTTAATCCTATTCCTAGTGTCCTTTGTAAGGAGAATGAAATTTAGACACAGAGGAGAAAGCCATGGGAAGAAGCTGAAAGTTAATGGAACTCAGAAGAGAAAGGAGAAGACAGACAAGGCTGCCATGTGCATTGCCATGTAACAGAAAATCCAAGGACCAGGATTTCCAGCAGCCAGCTCCAGAATGCCACAGTCTTCTGGGAGAACACATCACCTTGATGACGCCTTGATACCATGAACCAATAAATTCCTGTTGTTTAACCCAACCCATTGCATGGCATTTCCTTTAGCCAAGAGGAAACTAAAACAGATGGAAATAGTACCTAATATAGGGCCTTAGCATACAGAAAATGCAAAGACTAGCTTTTGTTCTGTCCATTGACACATATAAACAGAGTGTAAGTAATGCTTCAGTGCAACCAGAGAAATTTAACACCTTTCTTTCCTCTCTAATATTATTAACCAAATATTAAAAATAAAACCTTGAAAATTAATTGGTCTATTGGATTATAGTTTTAATATGCATTAGAATTTTGCATTGTTCCAAGTGTTAAAGCATTTCAACCATGTTTGCTTTTTATGTACACTCTTTTTTTTTCTTTCCTTTTAAATTGTTAACAAAAAGTTTTCAAAGACAGAAATGAACAAAGGCCAACAGGCCCATGTGTGCTGTGAAGCCAAGTAGGAGGCTTAGCCACATCCCACTATAGCATACTTTGTAAATGTGTTTCTGAAACCCTTAAGGTAAGACCAAAAAAAAAAAAAAAAAAAAAAATTGGACAGTTGTCAAGGATGGTTGATTTTTAAGGCTTAACTATCTGAGCAATGTTCATTTAAAATAGCATATGAGTCTCAATCAAAATGATCTAAGCTGAGCAAACTGCCACTTTGTCCTTTCATTTCAAGAGAGTTCTGTGGTGCTGCAAAATCTGTGAGAGTGAAATCTCTTTGGATAGTACTCTTTAATCCTTCAGGGTAATTTTTTTCCCCATTACTTTAAAAAATTCAAGCTTATTGGAAACCTTCCTATGAGAAAATTTCCAAGTCAGTCCAACTTTAGTTTTCTTCTTTTTCATCAAAATATAGGTCCACCGTGAAAGTGTGTAAAGTAAAGGTGCTATTTCCCTTTGGTAATCCGATTTCTCTGAGAGGAGTAAAGGCCTTCTAGTCACCTCCTGTTGTGCTGAAGGCTGGGATCCATTACAGTCTTTGTGTTGCTGGGGCTGGGTTAGAGGTGGGGCCTAAAGCAGTCCCTCTGGGGTAGTAGTAGAGCCTGGAAGCCAGAGGTCATACCCCAGCGCAGCCACTTGCTGCACTAGGGTTACTCAGTGTGGATCCCGCCTTCTGAGCATTTGCTGTTCTCCTCAGAGAACTCAGGATGTTTTCCCAAGGGCTGGGTCTCGGCATAGTCCCCTCTGGTGGGCAGCCCCTGGTGCTTTTTACCTCAGCCAGCCCAGTTACTCCACCTTACCAGCCCCCCAAGTGTGAGAAGGTCATGGTTATTCCTGAGAGTAATGACTTCATGTCCCCTCTCTTCTTGGCACACATCCTTGCTTCTGGTTGACCCGAAAATTTACAGGAACAAAAACACTTTTTCTGGGTGGCTTTTGTTCTTTGTTTCCTTAAACCTTCACTTTTGGCCCACAGCAAAAGTCTAGAATCGTGAGGAAGCACAACCAGGATACTTAAACGTAACCCAAATCCATGAGCAGACATTTTTAAATGATTCTCGTAAATGTTTTAAATGTGCTCCGAAACAGCTCTGACCTCCTCGTACGTAATTCTGCTAACAGTATTAGGCCTTCGTTGCTTTTTACTGACTTGTTGATTTAGGGACCAGCTGCCTTCTAGGAAATTGTGATCAAAAGCTGTAAAAACAGACCATAAATATGTCAAATGCTTGAGTAGGAACTGGGAAACTTGATTTGCCCCATGCTCCAATCTGGGTTAAAGGTTGGTGCCATTTGAAATTACTAACCTTAGATACGTCGTTAATATCCCCCCAAAATAGTTTGTATGTGCATGTATGTGTGTGTGTGTGTGTTGTCCTATCTATAATTGGATCCCATGTCCTTCCCCAATTTAATGATTATGGATTCTGTGATCTGTCCCCACATCTTGCTCTATCACTAACATTCTCCGTAACTCAGGGAGGATCAGGGAAGCTGCATTATCTTGGATGCTATTTCATTACGTTAAAGAGTAGTAAAAGAAATCAATCGTAGAAAGAAATGGGATGAGTAAAATAATTTAGAAGAAAACAGAGTAGCATGTGGGAATTGATGGCTAGAGGTATGCTCTGGAGATCAGGGAACAGGAGGAAGAATTGTCTGAGCAGCAGGGTGGGTGTGGGCATCTACCAGAGAAAGTTCTTCAAGAGACGTTATTTCAGCTCACACTTAAAGAGCAAAATAGCATTAACCACGGGAAAGTGAGGAGCTAGAGGAAAGGGTGTTATATTAAAGGGAATGGCAAGGGGGAAAGCCTGTGATTGAGGAAGATATTAAATATTTTTGCTTATTTTTAACTTAAAATAGCAACTACCTCTCAAAAGGGGTTAGGGGTGAATAGTTGAAATATGAAAGTAGCAGTAAGGGTTTTTACTAGTTGAATGCCACCTTTGCGTGATTCTTTATTTCCAGCGGGTTTGGTACTTAATTGCTCTCTGAGAGGACTCTGGTTGTCTCAAAGGCAGTGAATTCTGCAACCAGTATGAGATCATACATGAAAGAGGTAGAGTTTTCTTTAAAAACATAGGGAAAGTTTGAAGGGAAACATTTTAGAATATAATAAATTATTAAATTTTACATTTTATTTCCTGGTGAATTTATAGAAGAATCAAAAGTTGTATCAAAAAACAGGCTGTAAATTCTGCCTTTTCTAAGTTTGTCCTTTTTTTTCTCTATTGGCCCAGTCTCTCATATATACTGCTGGTTCCTCAAGTGTGATCCCAGTACCACCAGCATCAACAGAAAAATTGTTCAAAATGCAAATTCCTGAGTCCCCTCCCTCCAACGTAGTGAATCAGAAACTCTGACATTGGGCTCAGAAGTCTGTGTTTTGATATGCCCTCCAGGTGATTCTGGTACAGACTCCTATTTGAGAACCTTCTGTTTTTTCTGTATGAAACACTTTAAACTACCTTCTCATTCATTAAATTAAATTTGTGTATATGTTTGTTTCAATAACTAAATTTCAAATGCCTTATGGACAATGAACCTCCCTTTGTCCTTAACAGTTTTATTGAAGTGTAACTGAAATACAATAAGCTGTACATTTAAAACGCACAATTTGATAAGTTTGTACTTACATATATATTCATGAAACCATCACTGTAATCAAGGTAATGAGCATATATATCATCCTGGAAGTATTCTTGTGCTCTTTGGTAATCCCACCCTCTGAACCCTTACCAATGCCCATCTCCCATCCTAGTGCAGAGCAACTTCTTATCTTATTTCTGTCTCTGTAGATGTTTGCATTTTCTAGAGTTTTATATAATGGGAATCCTAAAGTATGCTATTTTTTTCTGGTTTCTTTCACTTGCTTAATTATTATAAGACTTTTCCATGTTATTGAATGTATCATTAGTTAGCTCCACTTTATTGCGGTGAACTATTCAATTGTAGGATATACCACAATTTGTTTAACTAGTAACCTGTGGATGGGCTTCTGGGTTATTTCCAATTTGGGGCTATTAAAAATAAAACTGCTATGAACATTCCTGTACAGGTCTTTGTATGCACAGATGTTTGCATTGCTCTTTGGTAAACACCTAAGAGTAGACAATAAGTTATGTGTATGTTTAATTTTTTTAAGAATTTTTAAGAGATTGCTAAACTGTTTTCTAAAGTGGTTGCACCATTTTACATTCCCAATGGCTGTGTATGAGAGTTCCATTTATTCTGATTTCTTGCTAATGATTAATATGTTCTTCCTTTTAGATTTTCTCCATTCTAGTACACATGTACTACCATCTAGTTGTCATCTTAATTTGTATTTCTCTAATGACTAATGATGTTTAGCTTTCCATATGCTCATTTGCAATTCATATATCTTCTTTATTGAAGTGTCTGTACAAATCTTCTGTCCACTTTTGTAGTATTTTTTTTTGTTTTCTTCTTATTTAATTTTGAAAGTTCTCTATATATTTGAATACAAGACCTTTATTTGATTTATGGTTTGCAATATATTCTGCCAGTGTTGGCTTGTCTTGTCTCTCCCTTAACAATATCTTTCCAATAGCATAAGTTTTTTATTTTGCTGAGGTCTAATTTGTCAATTTGATCTTTTATGGATTGTGCTGTTGATATTGTATCTAAAAGGAAAATATTTTGACTAACCCAAGGTCATAGAGGTTTTCTCCACCTTGCATTTCTTGTATGGTTGAATATGGTATTTTTATCCAGTCTGACAAACTCTGACTTTTAATTGGGATACTTAGACCACTAACATTTAATAGAAATTTTAATATGGATATATTTAAATCTATCATCTTGCTATTTATTTATCTTTTCTTTGTTTCCTTCTTCCTCTTTTTAAATTTTTTTTGCCTTTTTTTGAACCAAGTGAGTATTTTTATGATTCCATTATATCTTCTATGTTAGGTATATATAGCTGTATAATACATATTAGCAATAATTCATTGTTTTCTTGTTTTAGTGGTTACTTTCAGATTTACAGTGTATATCTTTTATTTATTACAGATAACTTTCAAATGATAGTACTCAAGAAATATATTATATTCAAATTTCACTTATAGTTTGAGACTTACAATAGGAACATGGAAACTTCCATGTTTTCGCTCCTGAAATTTGTTCTGCTGTTTTCGTATATAATTTTATACATATTAGAAACCCTACACAATGTTGTTACTACTTTTGTTTAAAAAGTAAATGATCTTTCAAAGAGATTTAAATAATAAGAAAAATATACATTTACAAATGTAAATTTCTGATGCTCTTCATCCTTTGTGTAAATCCAGATTTCAATCTGGCATCATTTTCCTTCTGTTTGAAGGACTGCTTTTAGCATTTTGACATGCAGGAGAGATATTGATGAATTATTTCATCTTTTATATGCCTGCAAAGCTCTTTGTTTTCATTATTTTTGTGATAAAATACACACAGCTTAAAATTTATTATGTTAACCATTTTTAAGAGTACAATTCAGTGACATGAAGTACATTCATAATGATGTGTAATTTTCACCACAATATTTTTTGTCACCCCAAACAGAAACTCCGATTAAACAATAACTACCCATTCCACCTCTCCCCACCTCTGTTCTACTTTCTGTCTCTATAAATTTGCCTAGTCTAAATCTCTCATATAAGTGGAATCATATAATATTTGCCCTTTTGTGTCTGGTTTATCTCACTTAGCATAATGTGTTCAAGGTTTATCCATGTTGTAGCATGTATCAGAACTTCATTCCTTTCTTTGACTATTTGAGTCCCTGTTTTCAATTATATTGGGTATATACCTAAGAAGTGGAATTGCTGCGTAATATGTTAATTCTATTTTTAACTTTTTGAGGAAATGTCAAACTGTTTTCCACAATTGCACAATTTTGCATTCCTATTAGAAATGCATGAGGGTTCCAAAATCTTTGCATCCTAGTCCACACTTGATATTTCCATTGTTTTTTGGTTTTGTTTTTGTTTAACTATAGCCATCCTAGTAGATGTAAAGTGGTTATCTCCTTGCAATTTTGATTTGTATTTCCTTAATGCCTAGTGATAATGGGCATTTTTTCATGTTCTTATTAGCAATTTGTGTATGTTCTTTGGAGAAATGGCTGTTCAAGTCCTTGGCCCATTTTTTAATTGGGTTCTTTGATTTTCTGATTGTTCAATTATAGGACTTCAGCTGTGGATATTAGTCCCTCATCAGAAATATGGTTTGTAAATATTTTCTCCCCTTCGTGGATTGTCTTTTCCTCTCTTCATAGTGTCCTTTGAGGCACAAAACTTTATTTTGATGAAGTCCCATTTGTCCATGCTTTATTTTGTTGTCTCTGCTTTTGGAGTCATTCTTATGAAACCACCGCCAAATCCTAGGTCATGAACATTTTCCCTTAACTAAGATTCATAAATGTCTTTTTTACATTATTGCTGGGTACAGAAGTCTCAGTTGACAGGTATTTGTTTCTTTCAGTACTTTAAATTTGTTGCTCCACTGTCTTCTTACTTGCATTGTTCCCATTGAGAAATCTGCTGTTATGCTTATCATTGTTCCTGGATACTTTTAAAGATTTTTCTCTTTATCAGTGTTTTGAGAAATATGATTATGAAGTGCCTCAGGGTAGTTTTATTTATGTTTCTTAGGGTTTGGGTTCTCAGAATTCTTCAATCTGTAGCCTAATAATTTTCATCAAATTTGAAAATGTCCCGTCATTATTTCTTTAAATATATTTTCCTGTTACCCTATCTCCTTTCTTTTTCCTTTGGGCATTAGATTTATATGAATATTAGGCTGCTTGAAATTGTCCCACACCTCATTTATGCCATGCTTATTTTTTTCTTCTGTATATTCCATTTTAGATAGTTTCTATTACTAGGCATTCAATTTCACTAATATTTTCTGAAATATCTAACTTGCCGCTCATTGCATCAAGTATATTTTCACATCACACATTGTAATTTTTATCTCTAGAAGTTCCATTTTCAAAAAATTTTCCTTTTATCAACTTTTTGAACATATAAAATATTGTTTTTAATGTCCTGGTTTGCTAATTCTAACATCTGGGTCAGTTCTGGGTCTGTTTCAATTGCTCTATCTCCTTATTTTAGTGTTATATTTTCCTGCCTTTTCTGTGAATTCCCAGTAATTTTTTATTGGATGACTAACATTGTGAATTTTACCTTGTTGTATGCTGGATAATTTGTATTCCTATGAATATTCTTGAGCTTTGTTCTGGGATACAGTTAAATTAGTGGAAAACAGTTTGATTCTTTCTGAACTCACTTTGACGATTGGTAAGATGTATTGGTATAATGCTCAGTCTAGATTAACTATCCTTACTATTAAGTAAAGACCCTTTTGAGTACTCTTCGCATTTCCCATGAATTATAATGTTTTCCATCTGACTGAAGGGAATGGGCACTATCTCTGCCCTTTTGTGAGTACAGAGCACTGGCACCTCTAACTCTTTTGAATGATTCCTTCTCCAGACTTGGGTAGTTTCCTGATTGGTATCCAGCTGAATACTTGAAAGAGACAGTCTTCAGATCTCCAGAGTTCTCTATCTGTGCAGTAGTGTTTTCTATCCCGTGGATTATAACTGTATTGATCTCCCCAGACTCTCAACTTTGTCTTCTTAAACTGAAAGAGTCTGCTGGGCTCGGCCTGACGTCACCTTCTTGCATCATGGCCTGGAACCTCTTTCAAGGCAGTAAACTGGTGCAATCATTGGTTTTACCTCTTTGTTTCTCATCTCTCAGTGATTACTGTCTTTCTTGACCTCATTTCAGTGTTTTGAAAATTGTTTCATATATTTTGTTTGTCTTTTGATTATTTCAGGTGACAGGATAAATGTAGTTCTTGATTCTCTATCTTGGCTAAAAGCAAAATCACTGATCCTCTTATTCTCAGTTTATATATTAGAGTTCTTGTACAGTGCTGGGAGGATAAGGCATTTATTGAGTGCTTTCTATTTGCCAGGAATTTTTCTAAACAGTGTTCATGGACTATCTTATCTATTCCTCACAACAAACCCAGCAAACAAGTGTTGTTATTATCTGCATTTTAGAGATGTAGAAACTGAGGGACAAATGACTGGGCCAAGCTTCCAGAGTCAATAGTTGTCAGAGCCAATATATCAGTACAGGTTGCCGAGCTAATCTCTTAACCCTACTTCACAGAATTGTTATCTCACAGAAGCTCACCATGGGAAGGCACGTTGGGAATGGGTCACATCTTGTGCTTCAGATTCAGATCTCATCTCTGTCACTCAAGAAAATCATAAAATGTTCCCGAGCCTCAGTTTCCTTGTTGGTAAACAGAGAACAATAATTCCTACTACAGAGCGATCTTGTGAATACGAAAAAAATACCAAATGCAAAGAACCTAGCATAATGCCTGGCCTCTTTACTAAAAACTAGCTGATTGACTATAAGGTGTGCTCATATCCAAGATATGAGTCTCACTCACTACTGATAATAGAAACATAAAGCTTTTAGTGCAACTCTTGTGATACCATATAGGACTTCATTTAATTACATTTGTTTAACCACAATATACAATAGTTTCATTTTCAGAGAGTTTTGATGTTCTTCATGTCATTTCATCTTTATAACCATGCTTGGAAAAGGAGCTATTTTTCTCCTTATTTGACAGATGGAAATACTGGGAATTAGAATGGTCAGAGATTTAGTAAAAAATTCCAAAATTAGCAGGTGGCAGTGCCAAAGCCTTTTTTTTTTTTCTTCCTTGCTACTCGGGCTTTCTGACTTATATCTAGATCTCCTTATACTGTGGGGAAAATGTCAATCAAAATTTGACAAATGCTTGAGAGAGTCAATGAGCCTTTAAGTAGGTATATTTAAGTTCTGTATGTTATAGTTAAAATCCAAATAAAGGTTATTTTTCCAATAAATGGACATTCATTTTGGTAACTGAATCCTTACATTGCTAAGAATGAAAGGAGTTTTTTGACTGTGGCTTTGTTGAAAATTAGCATCTTGACTAGACTTACTTTCCAGAATGCCCTCAGACTACAGCATGATCCCCAGAGATGATGAGATACACAGCCTTGCAGAATTAGATTTTTCTCTCTCCTTCTATACTTTTATATTGTGTGCATTTTTAAAGAGGAATTTTAATGTTTATTTTTAAATGTGATACTATGTGGGTGATATTGGTGCATTTCTTTTTATGTGTCCGGAATTTAAACCTGCAGGCAATAGGAGTGCTGAAGTGAAATTGGCCCTAGACAGTTAATAAATTCTAAGTAGAGATGCATAAATCAGCAAAGGGTGTTTTTTAAAGTTTTTTTTTTTTAATAGGGTGGGCAGGGGAGAACAGGAAAGAAATGTCTTCAGAGAATTGTTTTCTATCAGTTCAGAAAATAGAGGAAAGCACTGAGCAATGCCCAGTGCTGGTTAGCAGATTGTCATTTTTAGGTTTGATGTTCCAGGGTTTAATTGTCTTTCATGTGAACAATAGCAGACACTCTCTGGTGTGCTATGCTAGCATGATAAAAGGGGGTCGTTCTTGCATAGCAATGCCTTTTTTTTATTATTAGCGTAAAAAATTAGCAAGCTGGAAGTCGTTAGAAGGAGTTCCACTGCCATTAATTGTAATGCAGCCTGAATTTGTTTGCAGACCAGTGCAGCAAGACAATAGCAGGGAGAAAAAAAGAACAATATTAATAGCCTTCTACTTATTTTATCATTTTAGTGAGCCTTAATAAGGTGTCTGCTGTCAACCGGAATTTATTAAAAAAAAAAAAAAAGACACGGTAATTGATGTATTGCAGTAAGTATGGATGAGGGCTCAACTTGATTAATGTATGAGTTGGCTTTTTAAGGCATTTTAAAAAGGCTTCTTAACTGGGTCTTAAGAGACCGGCACAAGCCCACTGTAAACTACCTCTTTGCAGTTGGAAAACAGCCTGACAGCTGCTGATGTCTCTTGTGGGTTTTTCTCTTTTTTTTCTCTTCCTGATCAGAGAAAACTGAAGTAATATACTCTTCGTCAATAATTGCAGTGCTTAAAAATCTTATAAAGGGATTTTGACTCTTTTCTCCAGAGATAACTTTCCAAAGGTTAAATTAGTTTTACTTGTGTGTGCTTCAAATATCACCACTTTCAATAAGGAGTGGACTTGATTTTTAAATAAGTTGCTATTTTGTGGATTGATTGAACTCAGGCGGTTTTGGACATAAACTGTTTCGATATCAGAGATGGACTTGGGCCAAAAGCCATTTTAGGTTTCAGGTCAAGATTCATTTCTTTGCTCTAACATGGGCTTTGGGTTCTTCCCAAAGTGTGTGTAAAGGACAGAATTCCCAGGAAATTTTCCCTTACATCACTTTGAAATCCATTCATCCTTTCCTTCTTTTGCTCAACATATTGTATATCAAGTCCACTCTACATTTTTTCACTTCAAGGTTTTTTTTTTTTTTTAATAGGTAGCAAAGCAACTGAGTTATAATCCCAGGGGTGACAGAAAAAGAGAGAGAGAAGAAAATAGAAATACTTTGCCTTCTTTAGTGTCCATATGTGTCAACATAATGCCCCAGGTAGTAGGTCAACTCTTTTGATAATAATATAAAGAAGATATTTGCAGAATTTCAAGCTGGTTGAAAACCGTCAGACTATCACGGTGTGCCACTGAAGGAATCACCTCATCGTTATTCAGCACCACTGCCTTAACTTGAATTGAGAAGAAGTCCATGAACACGAGAGGGAGAGAAATGAGCGTGGAAAGAATGGAGGGGGAAACGCAGACTGCACACAGTCCTGCGGACGGTGCCTCTTGCTCAACTGCATTTTCCGGTCGACAGCTGTCACGAGGCATCTTCTCCAGATGCATCCGCAGAAGCATCTTCGCAGCCGGGCTTGTCTGGTTGCCTCACAGGTGTTTCGGCTTATTTGTGAGCCCGCGGAGGGGCAGGCAGGGACAGCTGATTGGGTGGATTAAGTGCAGATGTTTCGCAGAGAGGACTCGGCCCTCTATTTGAAACATATTCAGACTTGCTGCCTTGACCAGTATCGTCTACACAGTAAGTGAAAAAAAAAAAAAAAGTCTTATTTTCCACTTCAGCTGGCCACAAGTCCTAAATTAACCTTTGAATGTGTACAGTTTCTTTCAACATTCGGAGTTTTTCTTTTCTGATCTGTAAAGTGAAGAAATACTAGTACCTAAGAGGTTTTTCTAAGAGTTAAATGAGATAATTCATGGAAAGCACCTCAGTGTCTGGCACCAAATAAGCATTGAACTCAGCTCTAACATCAGAAGCAACCTTAAGGGCTTCGAGAACTACTGTTTGTTGTTCCTTAGGTGCTATTGCCAGGAACTTGGCTTTCCCCCTAAGCCCTGCTATTGTCCAGGCCAACTTTAACAGGAGTAGTTTGTGTCCAAGTATCATATCAGTTGCCATTAGGGCCCACAGATTTTTGATAAAAAGGATGTTGACTTTTTCCGTCAGGGTGAAAATACAAATAGGACAAATTCTCCCAAATGGGAGCCGGACATTGACCCATAGACCATAGGCAGGAGTTGTCTGTTGGTGAAAAGCACTTCTGGAGGAGAGAGCAATTGATTGAGCATTTCTGGTATCCATCAACTGAGAGAAGTAATTTCCTCAGGCTCCATGTAGACATCATCGTTTCTACTATGTGCAAACTTTTCTGCTTCCCTTTCCCTGAGAAATGGAAGTTCAAATTGTGAGTAATATTTAGACTGGGTTGTCAATTAAGTAGCAGTTGAACAAAATGTAATTAGTATCCACTAATGCTCAGACTTGTGTATACATTGGGTACTGTTTCCATTCCCCAGCAGCTAAAACAAGTACCACGTAATGGGTCTGCTGAAACAATGGGAATTTATTGGCTCATGATTTTGAGGCTAGGAGAACTACAAAACTGAGACAGCAGTAGGGTGATGCTTTATCCCCCAAAGACTGGCATTCTGGAGCTAGCTGCCAGTGAAACTTGGTTGTTGGCTTTTCTGTCTCGTGGAAGTACACATGGTATTGTCTTCTCCTTTCTCTTTTGGGTTCCTTTGACTTCCAGCTTCTGCCTACTCCCTGTGGCATCCTCTCTGTGTCCAATTTCCTTTTTTATAAGGACTTTAACCATAATTGATTCAGGCCCACTGTCATTCAATTTGCACACATCTTAACTAACACCATCTTCAAAGGTCTTATTTACAAATGAGCTCACACTCACAAGGTATCTACAAGGTTTTTACTAGATGCTGAAAGATGTACAAAAGTGAACTCATCCCTGCTCTTCAAGGCAATTATAGTCTAATAAGACCTATAGATTGTCCTTGTGGCAGCAGCAGAATCTTCCAGCTAAGCCCCAGCCTCTTCACAAAATAATTTCTGGCATTTTATCTGAGTTAGTCCTCTATGTCTAGATTATCACAGTGTTTCAGACTCAATGGAAGCTATATATATTCTAGAAGGTACAAGCAAACTTTTAAAAACTATGAATTATGAAAATATATCTGGTAAAAAAAGATAGTTAAGCAGTTGAATCCATTGAATACATGTCATCAGGAAACTATCATGAAGAGCTTGAAAAGTAGGAAAGATGAAATAAAAAGATGAAACCTAGAGATAGAGAAGAAAACAACTCCATGTGGAAGTTTGCAAGAGTGAATGTTTCATTGGGACCCAGGGGTACAGGGAATGACATCTGGAAGGAGCAACCACCCATTACCCAATTCCAAAGCCATTCCCACATCTTTGGTATTTACAATAGCAGCTCCCCACTCTCCTGGTACCAAAGTTTGTTTTAGTTTCCTAGGCTGCTCAAGTTAAATACCATGCAATGTGTTGGCTTAAATACAATGGGAATTTATTTTCTCATGGTTTTGAGGCTAAAAGAATGTCCAAATCATGCATCATCAAGGCAATGTTTTCTTGACTAAAAACAGCATCCTTGGTTCTTCTGTCACAATGGAAGGCACATGGTGGCATCTTCTGGTTTCTTCCTTCTCTCCTGGGGGCCATCAATGACCAGTGTCTTGCTTCCTGTGGCTTTCTCTCTATGTCTGAATTTCATTCCACTTACAAAGGACTTCAGTAATAAGATTAAGGCTCATCCTGATTGGCTGGGCCATACCTTAACTGAAGTAATTTTACCAAAAGGTCCTATTTACAATGGGTTTGCATCCACAGGAATGGGATTGGTTTAAGAACTTGTTTTTTTTCTGGGGTACATACAGCTTCAAACCTCCACAGTCATCAATCTTTCTCATACTTAGTTTGAAAAACAGTAGGCTATTTATTTCAGATTATAGGACAAGTTTAATTCCTAGGGAAGACTGATATTTTATATACTCTTCATATTTAACTCTACTATCTTTAATTTTGCATACCTTGAAATGTCATCAAGAAATGCACCTTTGATTGTTGATATAAAGGAGATAGGAATGTTGTGAGTTATCTAATTATCAGAACAAAGATACACGTCTGATCAATATATCTCATTTTTAGCCTGTCTGCACACTTAATGCTGTATCTAGATGAGATCTTTGTTTTGAAACTACCTGTGGAGAGTCAGACAGTAAATGTATC
This sequence comes from Chaetophractus vellerosus, assembly GCA_004027955.1. Classification (NCBI taxonomy): domain Eukaryota; kingdom Metazoa; phylum Chordata; class Mammalia; order Cingulata; family Chlamyphoridae; genus Chaetophractus; species Chaetophractus vellerosus. Next base: position 4,442 of record PVKH010005509.1, on the reverse strand, counting down.
TCTTTTAAGGATGCAAATGTTAATGAACTTACTGCCAGTCTGCAAACGTTCTTAATACCAAGAAGTTCTAAAATAGCTAATCAATTAACTTTTTTTCTGGAGAAGAGGAAAGCGAATGGCTAATATTCACTACAGAGGATATTCATGTCGACAACATAGGTAAGAAGGGAAACCTAGCTTTCACTTAACAAACGATTTCATAGCTCATTTCATTTGAAAATATAAAATTTGAAAAGAGTGATTTTTAAAGAAAATATTGGTTTGGAAGATGCTGATTATTTGGACACCTATATTTTTAATTGTGTATATATTTCCGTTTGAAGTTGCAGCATGTATATTTTGCTCATTTAGGCATATAAAATGTTCTAGAAAACTGATTAAAGAAGTTTTGTCTTGTAGATGGATGCAAAATAAGGTGCACTTCATCTTTCAATGTCTCCATTCACTTAGAATGAAAATTTGAAACTTTAATTACAGATCTTAATAATAAATCATCCTCTGAAGGGAGAAACTTCATAAACTTCTTGCTACGGAAGGCGATCCTGTCAATGTGTACAGTTAAAAGGGTCGTGTCCTATTTTTAATCCATGATACAATCTAGGAAAACTGTAGTGGGAATGACTCACTAGTGCTGTGTGGTTTGTGTAAGCTCCTTTGAAGGAATCCAAACAGCCTTCTCATGGAGAAGGCACTGAAAGTTAAACTGAGGCAGATGACATTTCTCAATATTTGAAGAACATGTGTTTTTTTTTTTAAAAAAAATTCTTAATCTGTTTCCCAAATAATCAATATCAAAGCAACTCTTTAAAACAGATTGTTCCTGAAGCCAATCCTGAAATGGAGGGAGAATCGTTTTGCTCTATTGCGAGTTAACTCTGTTTGACGATAAATACCTAACAAGAGCATTTCTGTTCATTTGCTATCAAGTTTAATATGAACAAGTGGAATTGAGTTCAGCCAGAGATAAATAAATAAATAAAGTCTCATATAGGCTTTTAAATATTGAAAGATAATGATTTGTATTGCATTGTTATATAACACATTTCTTGTCTTTGGTTGGGTGCATGTGACGAATTCCAGTTGATAAGCTTCAGCCTCTGGAGTCAGTTGTCTGGCTTGTTATTAAGATTAAGATAAGTGCTAAGAACGAAAGATACAGTGCATTGTACTACCTTTATGGGATTGGGCCACCTAGGATTCTGAGTGTAAACAATAAATTAGTTCACCCTGACTCTCTTTCAAACCTGAGGTGAACACTGTAAATATTAGTTAAGTCTGATTGAAGCAGAGTGTAAAGATTACTTTTTTAAATAGAAAATATTTTAAATGACCCCAAATTCTAAAATATATGGTGTAGCCATATGTTTATAGAAAAGAGATTTACTGTCTAATTTTTTATATATTGGTATTGAGAAATAAAGAGATGGTTAATAGGTGGTAGTTCATATGAAAAAAGGCATTTTTTCCTCATGAGATATGCCAGGACAAAAAAAAATGCAAGATATTTAAGTGCAGTTAAGGGACTTTAAAATGAAAGATGTATTAGTAAAAATATATATATTTCTAATGCATATTCAAAGCTAATATTGCCTCCTAAATTCTTTTCAGTGATTTTTCAGAGAGTGAAAAAAATGCATGCAGTGTTCTCTAAAGCTGATGGAATGCTACAGGGGCATACCAAACAGAGACAAATATTTTCTGAAGTTCAGTCAATGATTCACACTAAATATAGTAAATATGAGCTTTGCTGCAAATTGGTAGGCAACATTTCCAGCACAGCAAAGTTTAACTGTCTATGAGATTGCTGGAGGAGTGATAGAAAGGGGTAATTTAGCAAGTATAGCATAGCAACATGCTGCGCAATGTAGAGCACTGGGTAGCTATTAATTTTTGTTAATGAATTTAAAACTAGAAGTATGGAAATGGTTCCATGAAATGTATACACTGCTAAACAGTTAACTAGTCCTTAGGGCTTAAGCTTTAATTATCTGTCTGTAAATCATTTTGAGCAAGGCGACCTAATGAGTCAAAACAAAAAGCCAGGAAACTCAGATCTGGCTTTGTGATGACTGCTGAACACAGCCTGTAGGTAGAGAAAAAGTAGAGGGCCTCAGGCCTCTTGTTAGCTCTGCTCAGGGTTCTGTTGTTTGCTGCTTTCCTAGTCTCAAAACCATACTTGGCAAAAGACATGGCCAAGTGCTCTGTGAGCTTCTGGGCATTTTCCTGCCTTTCTAGCGGTTCTCAATCGGGGGTGATTTTACTGTCGAGGGTGCATTTGGTAATGTCTGGAGGCATTGTTGGTTGTCAAAACTGGGTGGCTGCTGCTGGCCAGGGATGCTACTAAACATCCTACCATGGGGGACAGCCCCCCCCCCCCCATCAAGGAATTATCAAGAGTGCTGTTTGAGTAGCCTGGTCCTACTCTAAGTCTTTGGAACAGCATTTATTTATGTATATATACATATATTTTACATATCTATATATAGTAGGAGCTTTAGAAGGAGGCAGGAATGGAGTTGCCACTCTTCTGCTCTCTGCTTTGGAGCCTGGGAGGGCACAGCCATTTCCAGTGTGTTTCCTGCCAATCCGTTGCCCAGTGTCTGTCTGTGAACCTTCAGCTCAGCACTTACGATGTTTTGACAAGAGGCCATGAATGAAGAGCTAGTCCTCCCAAGATTTAATACAACTTTGTAAGGTAGTAGTTTCACCTGACACGAACATGCCCAATTTAGAGGGAGACAATATGCTGAAGAAAAATGAAAACTGCTCTGCTGACATAGGAGCCTGGACTAAAATGACTCATGAGATTCATTCCAGCCCCATTATGCCTGATTGGTTGTAGGGAAAGGGATGTATTTGTATAGTTAAGAAGAAAACATGACAGAATGCTAAAAAATGCTGATAGGCCCCTGAAGAAAGTCATTTCAGAAATTAAAATCTTTCCCTTTCCTTTCTGCTCCCGTTAAATCATGGTGCCTTTTGAACTCCCTTGAGGCATTTATCGAAATTCTTTCTCTGATGAGAATAAAGTTAAATGGCAAATAGGCTTTCCACCTCAATACAGTTTATTAAGTAAAACTGAAATTCCAAGCATGATGCCATGTGTTTCAGTTTCCTGGCTGCTAAAACAAATACCATAAAATAGATTAGCTTAAACAATGGGAACTTATTGGCTCATGCTTTTGAGGCTAAGGAAAGTCCAAAATTGAGGTATCACAAGGTGATGCTTTCTTCCCAGAGATGATGGCATTTGGGGCCTGGCCACCCACAATCCTTGGAACTTGGCTCTTCTGTCACATGGCAATGCCCATAGTGGTATCTTCTCCTCTTCTGGGCCCACTGACTTCCAGGCTCTGGCTGCTCCCTGTGGCTTCTCTCTGTGGCCTTCTCTCAATGGCTTCCAGTTATAGGATTAAGATCCATCCTGATTCACTTGGGCCACACCTTAACTGAAGTAACTTCATCAAAAGTTCTTATTTGCAATGGGTTCATACCATTGTAAATGGATTAAGATTAGGAACATGTTTTTCTGGGGTACTTAACTCCAAGCCGCCACATCATGTTGAGCAGACTTATAGTGAAAATACTAAACGTTACTTGAAAACTTTAGCTAGAAGACGTTTGTACTCTTACACATTTTCAAACTTTAATAATATAAAGCCCTGGTAGCAGGAATTGAGCACAGCAAACCTTGCTATACTGTAACTGGTTTTGTCAACTTGGCTTTTAGACCTAAGTGGTAATCTTAATACTGATTACCAACCATCTTGTCTTATTCATTTTAAAATTAAAAAGTACTAGTCACCTCACTGTTCGTTGCTATTGAATTGTTTATTTGAAGATGTAAGGAGTTCTCAAAGCCCTGAGAATTCAAAGAACGGTGTCTCTTCTTGTTTTGGCAACTATACTGTTGGCAGGAGCTCAGAACGTTGCTTTTAGTGTCTGAAACATTCATAAAAGATCTACCTTTGAAGGTAACTGTATAAGGGGAATTTCAAATGAAACTCAAGACACCAGACTCAGTGTTATCTGGGCCTCCATTTCCTTCCCTTTTGAAGACAGTTAGTTGGGTCAGGTCTCTTTTAAATGATTAAATAAACGGTTTTGTTACTGTGAAAAATCAAGCAAACCACTATATTTAAGATCACTGTTGAGTATTTTAAAAAAACAAAACTGTTACAAGTGTTCATACCCTTTGATTCAGTGATTCCACTTTTAGAAATCCTAAGAAAGTAAGCAGAAATTTAGATCCAGGGTAGAGGTGGCAAACTACTGCCCTGGAGCCAAAACCTAACACCTGTTTTATAAATAAAGTTTTATTGGAACACAGAAACACTCATTTATCTACATATTGTCCATGCCTGTGGCAGAGTTGAGTAGTTGAGACAGAGTCCATTTAGCTTCAAAGCCTAAAATATTTACTCTGACCCTTTATTTTTTTT
>PVKH010005508.1:0-22013 GCA_004027955.1 Chaetophractus vellerosus | reverse complement strand
TACAAAAAAAAAAAAAAAAAAAAAGAAAAAGAAAGAAAGAAAGAAAGAAAGAAACAACTTTGCAAGAGGTTAATTGGTAGCGAGTGGAAGATAGAAAAGGCCCACATTGCTTTGAAGAGATTGTCAGTAGAAATATAGATGCTAAAGGTATTTCTGATGAGGTCTTAGAAGGAAATGATGAATGTGTTCTTGAAAACCAGATGAAAGACAATCCTTGTTCTCATGTGGCAGTGACCTTGGCAAAATTGAGTTCAGATGTCAGAGAGAAGGCAGAATTTCACGGTGATGAACTTGAATATTTGGCTAAAGAGATTTCCAAGTTAAGTGTGAAAGGTACAGATTATTTTCTCCTGTAAGATTATAGTGAAATGAGAGAGGAAAGGGATGAGTTGAGAAAAGAAATCCTGGGCACAAAGAGAACAGAAATTCCAGGTTAGGACCCTTGTGAACTCTATGCAAAGCCAACAAGCTTTTGTGAGATTTGTATGAACAGAACCACTGCAAGTCTGAAATGAAAGGGAAATAGAAGGGACAAATTAAAGGAAGAACAACATAAAGAGCAGAGAAGGGAAGAAAAAAAGAAACCAGGAGATGTCATCATGTGCCTCGTCGTGTCTCAAGCTAAGGATCAAAGATCTCTGGCAGCCAGTCCCAGAATGCCACAAGAAGAAAGCATTACCTTGATGATGCCTTGACGCGTACTTTTTCCCAGTCTCAAACTGTAAGCAAAAAAAAAAAAAAAAAAAAAAAAATTCCCATTGTTTAACCAGACCCATTTCATGGTATTTGCTTGAGCAGCCTAGGAAACTAAAACAGGATCCAAATAAATTACTGGAGTTGAAGACCACAATAACTGAAATGAAAAATTCCAAGGAGGATCTCAACAGGAGATTAGAGCTAGCAGAAGAAAGAAACCATCAAACTCAAAGACAAAACAATGGAAATGAGTCAGGCTGAGCAGCATAAAGGTAAAAGAACTATAAAAAGTGAAAATAGCCTAAGAGTTCTCTAGGAAACCATGAAAAGTACCAATATACATGTTATGGGAATCTCAGAAAGAGAGAAAGGGGCAAAAGGAATATTCAAATAAATAGTGACAGAGAACTTCCCAAAGTTAGCAAAACACAAGAATATGCACATCCAAAAGTCCAGAAACATCAAAAAAGATAAAAAAAAACCACACCACATCACATATTTATCAAACTGTCAAATTCAAAGGACAAGGAGAGAGTTTTGACAGCTTCAAGAGGAAAACAACATGTCATGTGCAAGGGAGCCCCAACTATATTGAATGCAGTGGGTTGAAATACTAAAAATACTGAAAGAAAACAACTGCCAGCCAAGAATTTTATATCTGGCAAGATTTTCTTTCAAACATGAGGGAGAGATTAAGAAATTCCCAGATAAACAAAAGCTGAGAGAGTTCATCACAAGACTTGCCCTACAAGCAATGCTAAAGGGAGTTCCTCAGACTGAAAGGAAAGGATACTTGTATTAGTCTGCCAAAGGGGTGCTGTTCACTTTTATAAAAGGTATTTATTTGGGGTAGAAGCTTACAGTTACAAGGCCCTGAAGAGGCCAACTCAAGGTTGCTTTCTCACCAAAGTCAGTTGCCACTTGTTGAAGCAAGATGGTAACTGATCTCTTCCTGGTCTCTCAGAGCTTCCTATATCAGTCTCTGGCATAGGACTTGTTTCTTTCTGGGTATTCTCAGTTGCTCAGCTGCTCTGTTCTCTTTACCTGCAAACCATCAGGCAAATGGCTCATCTCTCCTCCTGTGGCTCCAGGATCAAAAGTGACAAAGTTTTCTCCTCTTCCATGTATCTTCTTGAGTGAGTGTCCATTTATATAGGCCCACTAAGGGGGTGGGGACTCAACCTGAGTCACACCTTGCTGACATGGTCAAATCAAAGCCCTAATCTTAACAGGTAATTTAATTAAGGGCCCCTCAACTGAATCCAACATAATCAAAGGACATCATACTCAGAATAGATTAGTTTACAAACAATCTTTTTCTTTTGGGAATTGATGAATAATCTCAAACTGCCACAGGATATTAGACAGTAGTTCAAAGTGGCATATAGAAATAAAGATCTCTGGTTAAGGTAGCCATTTGGGTAATTAACAATGCCAGTATTATTGTATTGTATTGTATTTTTTGGTATGTAACTCTACTTCTTACTTTCTACAGTTGCTAAAATGCAAATGCATAAAACTGACAATAAATTTATGCTTTGGACACAGTACACAAAGATATAAATGTCAACAAGTACAAAGCTATGGGGAATTTAGAGGGGTATAGGAAAGTATATATTTATACTATTGAAGTTAAGTTTCTATCAAACTAAATATGATTACTATATATTTAAGATGGTATATTTTAATTCAATAGTAACCAAAAGGAAAATACATGAAAAATATATCCAGATAGACATGAGAATTCACTCAATATGATACAATAAACATACAAAAAATAAGTATAAACGTAGGCATTAATGGAAGAATTGAGGGACAAAAAAGGTATCAGACTTACAAAAACGAAATAGCAAAATGACAGAAGAAAGTCCTGAAATATAAGTAGTGACTTTAAATGTAGATAGGTTAAACTCTCCAGTAAAAGGCAGACATTGGCAGAAAGGATAAAAAAGCATCACTCAACCATATGCTGTCTGCAAGTTACTCATCTTAAATTCAAAGATACAGGTAGGTTGAAAGTGAAAGAATGGGAAAAATATTCCATGCAAACAGTAACCAAAAGAGAGCTGGGATAGCCATATGAATATGAAATTGACTTTAAGTTAAAAACAGTTATGAGGGACAAAGATGGTCATTATATACTGATAAAGGGATCAATTCAACAAGATGTAACAATGATAAATATATATGCATCTAACAGCAAAGCCCCAAAATATTTGAAGCAAATACTGATATGTGAAGGGAGAAATTGACAGTTCTACATTAATAGTGGGAGACTTTAGTGCACTATTTTCAAAAATGTGTAGTCCATCTAGACAGATGATCAATAAGAAAATATGACTTAAACAATATCCTAACCCAACAATACCAAACAGACTTATATAGAACACTTCACCCAACAACAGAATACACACTCTTCAGAGAACACATGGATCATTCTCCAGGATAGACCATATATTAGGTTACAAAACAAATCTCAAACTGAATACACCACCACATTAAACGAAATATACATCATGATCAAGTGGGATTTATTCCTGGCAAGCAAGGGTGGTTCAGCCTAAGAAAATCAATTAATATAATACACATTAACAGAATGGAGGGGGAAAATAACACATGATAAACTCAATTGATGTACAAAAGGCATCTGACAAAATGCAGCAACCTTTCTTAATAAAAACAGAAAACTAGGAATAAAAGGAAAATTCCTTAATTTTATAAAGGGCATATATGAAAAACCACAGCTAATATCCTACTTAATGGTGACAGACTGAAAGTTTTCCCTCTACATTCAGGCACAAGACAAGGATGCCACTGATACCACTCTTATTCAACATTGTTCTTTCCAGAGAATTTATGCAAGAAAAAGAAACATGTCATGCAAATTTGAGAGCAAGTAGTCAAACATTCCCTATTTACAGATGACATGATCATACATGCATTAAATCTTGAAAAAAAATATACAACAAAGCTCCTAGAGCTAATAAATGCATTCAGCAAAGTGGTGGAGTATAAGATCAAAACCCAAAAGTCAGTAGTGTTTCTATACATTAGTAATGATCAGGAGAAGAAATCAAGAAAAAAAATCCCTTTACCACAGCAAATAAAAGAATCAAATATTTAGGAATAAATTTAATCAAGGAAGTAAGGACTTATATGCAGAAAACTACAAAACATTGCTAAAAGAAATCACAGAAAATCTGAATAAATGGAAGGACAAGTCAGTGTCCATGGATTGTAAAACTAAATATTGTTAAGATGTCAATCCTACCAAAAATGATTTACAGGTTCAATGCAATCCCAATTGAAATTCTAACTGCCTTGTTTGCAGAAATGGAAAAGCCAATCATCAAATTTATTGGAAGGATAAGGGATCCCAAACAGTTAAAGCCATTTTGAAAAAGAATGAACTTGGAGGACTCACACTTGGTGCTCTTAATATTTATTATCAAGAAACAGTGATCAAAACAGCACAGTACTGTCACAAGTACAGACATATAGGCAAATGGAAACAAATTGAGAACTCAGAAATCAGCCCTCAACATTTATGGCCAAATGATTTTTGAAAAGGGAGCAAAGACCCCTCAATTTGGAAACACTAGTCTTTTCAACAAATGATCCTGGGAAAACTGGCTTTCCATTTGAAGAGGGGAAAAAAAAGCAGGAGAACCCCTACCTCATAATTCATTTAAAAAAAACAAAAATGGATCAAAGACCTAAAAATAAGAGTCAGAACTATCACACTCCTAGAAGAAAACATAGGGAAGCATCTTCAGGACCTTTTGGTAGGCAATAGTTTTTTAGATTTTACACCCAAATCACAAGCAACAAAATAAACAATAGACAAATGGGACTTCATCAGATTAAAAACTTGTGTGCCTCTAAAGACTTTGTCATGAAAGTAAAATGACAACCTATACAATGGGAGGAAATATTTGGAAAACACATATCATTAAAGGTTTAATATCCAGAATGTATACAGAAATCCTTCTACTTAACAACCAAAAGACAAACAATCCAGTTTAAAATTGGGCTGAATAAACATCTCTCCAAAGAAGATAGACAAATGGTCAAATATTAAACGAAAGCTTGCACAACATCATTAGCCATCAGGGAAATGCAAATCAAAACTACAATGAGATGCCCTTTCTCACCCACTAGAATGGCTACCATAAAAAAAAAATCAGAAAATTAAAAGTGTTGGAGAGGATGCAGAGAAACAGGAACAGTCATTCATTGCTGGTGGGAATGTAAAATGGTGCAGCTGCTGTGGAAGACAGTTTGGCTGTTCCTCAGAAAGTTAAGTGTATAATTACCATATGATCCAGTAATCCCATATCTAGGTATATACCAAAAATAATTGAAACCATGGACTCAGCCTTAGAAAGGAAAGTAGTTCTGATACATGAGACAACATGGGTGATATTTGAAGATATCATGTTGAATGAAACAAGACAGACACAAAAGTACAAATAGTGTATAATCTCATTGACATGAACTAATTAGAATAAGCCAAATCATGGAGTTAGAATCTAGAATATAGGTTACCAGGGGATACACTGGTGTTAGAGAATGGGGAATTGATGCTTAGTTTGTGTAGAATTTCTATTTAGGTTGATTGTAAAGTTTGGAAATGGATGGTGGTGATGGTAGCAGAATATTGTGAGTGCAATTAACAGCACTGAATTATTGGTGAAATTGATTAAAAGGAAAAACTTTAGGTCATGTAAGTTACTAGAATAACAATTAAAAGATAAAATATAAGACTGAATAACACAGGAAAACCTATTATAGACAATGAACTATAGCTAATAATACAATTTTAATGCCCTTTCATCAATTGTAACAAAGGTAAAAACTGTAAAAACATAGTACAATTATAAGAAAGTGCTATCACCAATTGTAACAAATATTATTCCATACCAAAAGGAGGGTGTCGGTGGTGGGGTGGTGTATTAGTCAGCCAAAGGGGTGCTGATGCAAAGTACTAGGAATCTGTTGGCTTTTATAAAGAGTATTTATTTGGGGTAAAGTTTGCAGTTACAAGGTGCTGAAGAGTCCAACTCAAGGTTGCTTTCTCACCAAAGTCAGTTGCCACATGTTGAAGCAAGATGGTCACGGACTTCTGCCTGTCTCTCAGAGATTCCTATATCAGTCTCCGGCATGAGGCTTGTTTCTTTCTGGGCCTTCTCAGCTGCTCTGTTCTCTTCAGCTGCAAACTATCAGGCAAATGGCTCATCTCTTCCCAGGCTTTAGCTGTTTGAGCCTGCTCCTTTCTGTCACATGACAAAGTTCTCTCCTCTGGTATCTGTGGGGTTCTATCTCTTCCCATGTGTCTTCTTAAGTGACTGTCCATTTATATCGGCCACCCAGGGGGCGGGGACTCAACCCGAGTTACACCTTACCAATGTGGTCGAATCAAAAGCCCTAAATTGATTTAATCAGGTAAACTTAAAATCTTTGAAGTTAATACATTCAAAGGGTGTCAAACCCAGAGGTACAGACCAGTTTATAAACATAATCTTTCTCTTTCTTGGGGGCTTTCATAAATAATACCAAACTACTATAGGTGATGTATGGGATTCCTGCATTTTATGCATGATTTTTTGGTAAACCCACAACTTCTCTAATAAAAAAAAAGTTTTAAAAATCCAATTTATCATAGACATGAGAGTCTATTTTTGAACTCTCAATTGGTTTCCATAGGTCAATATATCTGTCTTTGTGCCAATACCATGCTGTTTTGACCATTACAGCTTTGCAATATGCTCCAAAGTCAAGAAAATGTGACTCCTCCAAATTTTTCTTCCTTTTAAAGATGTTTTTGGCTTTTCAGGGACCCATACACTTCCAAATAAACTTGAAATTTGGCTATTCCAATTCTGAAAAATAGACTTGGAATTTTTTTTTTTTTTTTTTTAAAGATTTTATTTATTTTATTACATATCTCCCCTTCCCCCCTGCTGCGGCGACGCGCCGAGACTGGGTCACTGCGCAGGCGCGGCTTTCCCCGCTTGTGGGCGGCTTCTGCTTCCATCACGGCCGGCTTTTCAGTTCGCGGGTGGCTGGCTGCGCTCGATTCCCGGGCGACCTGCCCTGCCCGTGGTGGCTTTTGCCTGTCCGTGGCAGCTTTTTTGCCCTGCCCACGGCGGCTCTGGCCCGCCCACGGCGGCTTGCCATTCTCAAGGCGGTCTGCCCGCTAGGAGAGGTCCCCGGGAACCGAACCCGGGCCTCCCATGTGGTATGCCGACGCCCTATCCACTGGGCTATCCAGTCGGCCCCTAGACTTGGAATTTTGATAGGGATTGCATTGAATCTGTAAATCATTTGGGGCAGAATTGACATCTTAATGATATTTAGTCTTCTGATCCATGAACACGGAGTGTCCTTCCATTTATTTAGATCTTTGATTTCTTTTCACAATGTATTGTTTTCTTTGCATAAGCACTTTACATCCTTGGTTAAATTTATTCCTGGATATTTGATTCTTTTAGTTGCTATTATAAATAGAATTTTCCTTGATTTTCCCCTCAGATTGTACATTACTCATGTAGATAAACATTACTGATTTTTGCATGTTGATTTTGTAGTCCACTACCTTGGTGAAATAGCTTATTTGCTTTAGAAGCTTTGTTGTAGATTTTTCAGGACTTTATTATTTTGTATTAATCTTTTTATCAACTTAATTGAAATGTATTCATAAACCATACAATCCATGTAAAGTATGCAATCAATGGCATTTGCTATAATCAGAGTTGCACATTTATCACTATAAGCAATATGTAGAGCATTTTCATTACTCCAAAAAGAAACCTCCCCTACACTTTAGCAGTCACCTCTCTATCCCCTGCCATACATCTCCACTAATCTATTTCTGTCTCTAAAAATTAATTTGTGTTCACATTTTGTATAGATGAAGTCAAACAATAATGTAATACTTTGTGTCTAGTTTTTTTCAGTTAGCATACTAACTTTTTTACTATTTAATGGGGATTATTAATATATTATATACCCTACAGTCTCTAGTTTGCTTTGGTTGTATTTTTACCCAAAAATCACCCTATTATTAACATCTTGTAACATTACATTTTTTTGTTTCATAGAAAAACATTATTATATATGTACTATTAACCAAACTGATTTTCCACATGAGGGTTTGCTATGCTATACAGTCCCATGTTTCATTTTTTAGCTTCCCTTCTAGTGATACAGATGACTTTTTCAACTACTATCATACCCAAAATAGTGCTAATTACAAAAACTATAATGTACTTTCAACATTTCTATCCATTTCCAAACATTTACAAAGAACCTTTTGACCAATTCTGTACCGATTAAGGCTCAGTTTTCTATACTCTATCTTCACTCTGTCTTCTAATTTCCTATATTTTAGCTATTGACTGCATGAGTTTGCGCATTATATTTAGTTCATAATAGCAAAATCATACAATATATGTTCTTTTGTGTCTGGCTTATTTCACTCAACATAATATCCTCCAGATTCATCCATGTTGTGATTTGCTTCATGACTTCATTTCTTTTTATAGCTGAATAATATTCCATCTTATGAATATACCACAATTCGTTTATCCATTTATCAGTTGATGGACACCTGGGTTGTTAACCTCTTTTGGCAATTGTGAATAATGCAGCTATGAACATTGGTGTGCAGACTTCTGTTCATGCCCCTGCTTTCAGGTCTTCTGGGTATATACCTAGTAGTGGTATTGCTGAGTCACATGCAGATCTATATTTGACTTCCTTAGGAACTGCCAGTCTTGCACAGTGGCTTTACCATTCTCCATTCCCACCAACAATGAATAAGCATTTCTATTTCTTCACGTCCTCTCCAACACTGGTAGTTTTCTGTTTATATTTTTAAGTGGCTATTCTAATAGGTGTGAAATAATATCTCGTAGTTTTGATTTGCATTTCCCTAATAGCTAGTGATGTTGAACATCTTTTTATGTGGTTGTGTTTTTTTCTCACTATTTGTATTTCCTCTTTGAAAAAATGTCTATTTGAGTCTTTGGCCCATTTTTTAATCAGGTCATTTGAATTTTTATTGTTGAGTTGTAGGATCTCTTAATATATCATAGATATTAAACCCTTGTCAAATATATGATTTGCAAATACTTTCTCCCATTGGGTGGGCTGCCTTTTTGCTCTCTTGACAAAGTCCACTGAGGTGCAAAAGTATTTAATTTTGAGGAGGTCCCTGTGGCAGTTTAAAAGCATTGGTGAAACCCAGGAAAGGTCACGTTCTTGGGGCTAAACCATTCCTGTGGGTGTGGGTCCCTTTGATTGGGTTGAATTCAGTTGGGAGCCTTTGAATGGAATACTGCAGGGAGGCATGGCCCAGAGTGGATCTCAGTCCTCTTGCTGGGGTTCTTTAAAAATGGGAGGAACATTCAGAAACGTACAGAGAAGGAGAGCTTCAACTTAACAACCAAAAGACAAAACAACCCAATTTAAAAATGGGCAAAAGACTTGAATAGACATCTCTCCAGAGAGATGAATGGCTAAAAAGCTACTATGTGTGGTTGTCAGGACTGTTCATTGTATAACTTGCACCGAAAGGACAAAAGAATAGGGATACATGGCTAGCCAAAGGACCCAGACTTGGTTGTTTCCCTATGCTGATTTGAATCACTTTTGTGTTAGCCTTTTGTCAACTTTGTAACCAAAATACAATTCTGTGTGATCATTTGGGGCACCAGAAGCTGCATCTGAGCATCTAAGTTCTCTGTGATGTTGGTGGTGCTGCTTGCTGATCTGTATTTCTTATTTAAGAGAAGTGAATTTAGTGCTCCATAAGCTTAATTGCATTTTGTGACTTTGACAATTCAAACCTCAAACTCATTCCAGTGACCTTGCAGACTGGGGGTGCATGCATGTGTTCATTTTGTGATGATTCATTGATTTATGTACTTTTCTATATGTATGTTAAACTTCAATGAGAAAATTTAAGAAAACTATTCAACCTGCGGTTGCTGGCTTTAATCTTCTCATTTCTGCTCTCTGATTCCCACAGCTAGAACTGGAGTCCCCTCTTATCACCACAATGCTCTCCCCATAACGTTTATAATACATCACACATACATATATATATAACCACTGCTTAGAAGAGCAGAACTTTGTTATTAAGATTTGATAAACTTTGAGAATAACCCCTCAGTTAGCCACCTTTTCAACTTTTCATTACAGAATTTTGGATACTTGGTGGTCACTGTTTTCCACAAAGAATTCTTTTTTCCAATTTTCAGGAGTAACAGGAAAGACAAAAAGCAAAGATCATGTAGGATGAATTGACTAGTCGATGCAAGGCAGTTGGCTAGGCCTACTCACTAAGTTATTACTTACTTCTGCACAGCAGCCTCAACATGTAAGTGATTGATTCCAAGTCTTGCCACAGCAGAAATGCAGATTACTGCATGCTATGGATCTGGCTGTTGGGAAAAGAAAATTCCACAAATGTCAATAGCCTAGTCAATTATAATAATTTTACACATTTATAATCCTCCCTAATCAAATGTAAGGTCAGGATTTTTTACATCCCTTTTTGGGGGCCTTTCTCTCTACTAAGAAGTGAGTAAATTTTAGCAAAATAACTTTTCGTTTCTGGGCTGCTCAATGAAGTAACATACAAAGGGATGGTTTAAATAAGGAAAATTTAATGGCTAATGGTTAACATTAAGGCAACACTTTCTTCCTGAAGACTGTTGTTCTGGGGCTGGCTACCAGTGGTCCTTTGTCCTGGGCTCCCCTGTCACATGGCAATGCACATGATAGCCTCTCTTGGCCTCTCCCTTCTCTTTAGGGTTCTGTTGATTTCAGTTTCTGGTTGCTCCCTTTGTGGCTTTCTCTCTCCCTGTCTGGATTTCATTCTGCTTATAAAGGACTCCAGTCATAGGATTAAGACCCATCCTGATTGAGGTGGATCACACTTTAGTGGAAATAACCTTATCAAAACGTCCTCCTTATAACAGGTTCATACCCACAGGAATGGATTAAGTTTACAAACATGTTTTCCTGGGGTACATACAGCTCCCAGTCACCACAATAAGTGAAATGAATGAAAATGGAATATGGTTTATTGTTTTTAGCCTATTTAATTCTAACACATCAAGAATTCTGCCAGGACAAAGTCTTAGAGATCCTTTAGGCATAGGGTGATCATACATCAGGGTTTACCCAGGACAGTTCCAGTTCATACATGTTTTCCATTTAATTACTAACAGTATACTTTTAACTTTCAAAAATTTCCAGTTTGGTCAGAATTTTCTATAGTAACTCTATTTAAGTAAATGCTTTTGTATCAGGTAACTATAGCTACAATAATATTGCATAATGGACAACACATATTCTCAGTGGCATACCCGAGTAGTATTTGTTTAGCTCAACAATATGTACATTGGCTGGGCGTATGAGCCAGCATCCTTCTTCAGACTCAGTGTGTTAAAATGAACATCATCTTCTCATGGTGATGGCAGAGAGAAAGACAAATGCACAACCCTTCCAAAGTTTTTGATCACAAAATGCCCACTAACATTCCATTGACTAAAACAAATGATATGGGAAATCCAAGATAAGAGACAGGAAAATTTCCTCCTTTGTAGAAGGAACTTCAAAGTCATATGACAAACAACCTGAACTCAGAGAGAATTCAATCTACCACAGCACTTTATAATAACAAAGAATTACCACCATATTTGAGAAATCTATGAATGGTGATTTTAATTTTCACTTCATTCTCCAGTAAAGGGTCTTTCAAGAACCAAGTAAAAGGAACCCTATCATAAACTGAAACTATCTGGCGCTTACAAAGCCTTTAAGCCCATTAGACATGAGCCCCCTGAGAACACTGTCTCTAATCGTGTTCACTGATTACACTATAGTGGGGCTGGGAAGTTCCTGAAGTATGTGCAAGGCCATGTTTTTCTTCTGATGTCTGTTAGAAAAATGATCATTTCCCACTCTGCCTCTCAGTGAACAGGCAACAGAAAGAAAAGCAGAAGTTATAGAGCACAGCTTAAGGTACACAAAGAAACACTTTTCCTTAAACAAAACAAAACAGAAGTGGATAGAATTGTTCAGAGTAAGTGGAGTCCCCCTAAGCTCTATGAATCATGTTCCATTGATAACTCTGGGGAAAATTCCATGTTCATGTCCCTGAAATCTAACAGAAGGCAGCTACATTCCACTACGATCCTGTGTTCTCTACCCCAAGTTTAAGGAGCTGGATTTATGTGGCACCTGTTTTCTTATTTGCTGTGTGATTCTCACTCAGGCTCTTCAAGTGGGAGATGGTCCAGAATGAAAGTGCCTCTTCAGCATTGGCTATCTTTTCTTTCTCCTCTTCCTATTTCTTATCCATAGGGAAGATGAAAGGATGTATGTGCATAAAGGAAGATGTCAACTTTCAAGGTTGTTATATTTAAACAACTATGACCTAGTCCTTTTTCTAGCTCAACAGACAAACAATTATCCAGAAACCATCAGACTAAATTAGATGGAATAACTGCAAAGAGTACAGCAATGGGCATTGGAAGATTAGTATTTGAGATAAGTCCTATCATTAGGTAGATGTAAGACACGAGCTCAGTAGGCCTCATCTGTACTGGATTGTACTAAATAGTCTTCATGATACTTTCCAATAATCTCTGAAGTTATGAAGTCAACAGTGACAAACTCATGATACAGTGCTAATATAGGTGTTCTAATTTCATTGGGCAATAAACAAACATCTGACAATGAAACCTGGACGAGAAAAGTACTAATATTTCTTAGAGTATTTTCTTCTTTCTTAAACTTTTCCCATTAATCAATTTCCTAAACAAACCTCACAACTCCTTCATTAACAACTTGTTGTTTGATACTGATGAGGTTAAAATACTAGGTTCCTGGGGGCCGGCTGTGGTCCAGTTGGTAGGGTGCCAGTTTACCACATGGGAGGCCCCGGGTTCGGTCCCCGGGGCCTCCTCGAACGGGCAGACTGCCTCGAGAAGGCAAGCCAACACAGGCGGGGCATGCCGGCATCCATGGGCAAAGGCAAGCCCCCACAGGCAAAAACGGCAGGCCCCCGCAGGCAAAGGCAAGCACCCGCGAGCAAGGGCGAGCCCCCGCGAGCAGGTGGGCCCCAGCGCCAGTGAGCTGACTCAGCAGGCCCCCCCAGTGGGGGGAGACAAGCAGACACAGAGGAACACACAGAAAAAAAATGAACACAGCAAGAACAAGCAGAAGGGGGGGATATATAATAAATAGAAAAATAAAATCTCAAAAAAAATACTAGGTTCCTACTACCATTTTCACTTTCACAATTCTGTTTGAAGTTCAGAGAAGGTAAAAGAATTAATAAATGGTCAATGACATTTCTGAGCCATCGTCAAAACAGGTATGGTGTACATAAACACTCTCCATCTTCTACTTAACATTATCCATTCATTCAAACATTTATGGAACTAGATATCTAGTGAAAGCTGAGAATGCAAAGATGAATAAAGAAAAAGAGAAAATGTTTTCTTTCAGAGTTCAGAGTCTAGTAGGTAGATAAATTCACAGATAATGATCATACTAATAATGACCATTTAACTATAGCATCATCATATATGCTAGAAAAAAAGATGCATACAAATGTCATAGAGGCCCAGGGAATAGAAAAACCAATTTGCAAAGAACTTTTCAAGTAATGATCAACACTCATTATTGAGCTATGCTTCATAAAATATTTGACAACAATTATTTCATTCATGAAAGTCCCATGATGGGGATATGGGATTGTCCATTACTACAGTCCTCCTTTGTAGAATAAAATACTAAGGATGAGAGAGCTTACAATGCCTTACTTTTAGATATTACTGGAACTATATAGACACCATACTTAAAACAAACAAAAAAAAAGCAAAACATGAAGATACTTGTGATGTTCAGGCTAATATATCAACTTGGCCAAGTAATGGTGCCCAGTTGTTTGGTCAAGCAAGCATTGGGTTAATTGTAATACAAGGTCATTTCATGGACTTCAATCATCAGTCAGTGGATTGCATATATGACTAATAACATCGACAATCAACTGAGGATACTGCTTCAGCAATGAATGATATCTCATCCAATCAATTGAAAGCCTTAAAGGGAGAAGTGATTTCAGCATTCAGAGAAATTCCATCTCTACTTCATACAGCCAGCATCTTCTGGGGAACTCATCCAGGACCTTTATTGGAGACCCTAGCTTGAAGTCTGCCTTATGGAATTTGGACTTGTGCATCCCCCTGATTACATGAGACAATTTTATAAAATCTCATAGCATTTACATGTATCTCCTGTTCGTTCTGTTTCCTAGAGAATACTGAATAATACAGCTTGGTACCAGGAGTGGTTCTTGAGAAACAGAATCTAAGGAATGGAGTTTCTAAATTGGTTCTGGGATATTTGCAATTGGCTCTCCACTCTGAACAGATTTAAGGGTACTAATGACTCTGTTTCAAGTAATCAAGAGGCCACTGACAGTCCACGGTGTGAGTTGGCAATAGAGATATGCAAAATATCACCACTGGATATGACTACTTTCATGATTATAAGAGGCAAGGCTTTGGGTAAAAGTGTTTCGTGTAGTTAAAAGGTACAGTGGTGTTGGTTTGCTGTTCCTAAATACACTAGATACAGTTACAAAAGAAAAGGATAAGCTGAAGGCTTTAAATTTGCAACTTAAGTTCCACATGAATAATGTGAAAGTTTCTACGTGCGTCCTGAAAGAAAATCTTGTTTGTGCAGCTGCAGAATTGAGATATCTGAAAACCAGACACAGAGTCTCATTGTGCAAGTAGCAGAGTTAAAACAGAAACTAAAATGTCAACCTTGCAAAGTATCTGCTGTTAAAGTGAGTATGTTGATTGGAAAGGAGTAGAATCCTGAGGATTGGGAAGAGACATATAGGTTGATGATAATAGCAGTGGGAACATTGAAACCCTAGATTCTGCTGAGATTTTTCCAGATAAACCGGTAATGGTCTGCCCTGACAGCCACAGGAATTCCTCCCCACCCTGAGGAGAACACCACCCAACCTCCAGTCTACCCTAAGGAGTCAGCCATCCAACCACCACCTGAAGAGATTAATCCTATCTCAAAATTACACTACAATGGAATGCTCTGAGGTAATTTTCTTGCAAAACAGTAATGCTTCTTCTTACTGTCTTCTCTTTCCTTCCAGACTTATAATTAGGCTAAAGTCACAACAATCCCCCAAAGGTGAAGTCAAAGGGTGACACATAAGGAAGAATGCTATACTCTAAAAGAACTGCATGAGTTTTCCAATTTATATGGACAGAAATCAGGGAAATATGTGTGAGAATGGATATTAAGGGTGTGGGATAATGGTAGAAGGAATATAAAGTTGGATCAGGATGAATTTATTGATATGGGCCCACTATGCAGAGATTCAGTATTCGATGTTGTAGCTTGAGGGTTAGAAAAGGCTCTAGCAGTTTGTTCAGATGGCTGGCTGAAGCAAGGACCAAAAGATGGCTGACATTATGTGAGGTCAAGATGCTAGAATTGCCCTGGTATACTATAGATGAGGGGGATCCAAAGGCTTAGTTAGGTTGGATTGTTAGAATGCATTCACCATTTATGACATGCCTACCCACCCTAGTAATGTTTAGAGGACACACCTTTCACAAGGACTGAGAGGAATAGATTTTTGAGACTAACTCCATCTTCCCTGAAGAGCTCTGTGGTTGCTCTTCTCTGTAGGTCATATATTACCATGTGAACTGCTGTCACAGAACTAAGATCCTTAAACACTATGGGGATGATTGTATCCCAGGCCAGCAGAAGCGAAGTGGCAGCACTTAATTACCAATGAAAAGCAGACTCAAAGCAGCAATCAAACTAGTGTCAAATAGACCTATGGCATTGGCTGTTAGATCATAGGGTATCTAGAAGTAAAATCCTATTGATGTGCAGGAATGAGCACATGCTCATGGAATTCACTAGTCTTACTATGTTCCTCATCATCCTGATGAAGCTGGATTAATAGAGCAGTGGAATGGTCTTTTGAAGATTCAATTACTGTACCAACTAGGTGGTGATATTTTGCAGGGCTGGGGCAATGTTTTCCAAGAGGCTATGTATGTTCTAAATCAGTGTCCATTGTATGGTGCTATTTCTCCCATAGCCAGGATTCATGGGTCCAGGAATCAAGGAAAGAAATGGGAGTGGCACCACTGATTATTACCCCTAGTGATCCACAAGGAAAATTTTTGCTTCCTGTCCCTGCAACCTTGAGCTCTGCTGGTCTACAAGTCTTTGTTCCAAAAGGACGAGTGTTTCCAAAAGGGAGCACAACAATTATACCACTGAACTGGAAGTTAAGATTGCCACCTGGCCACTTTGAAATCCTCTTGTCTCTGAATCAACAGGTAAAGGAGGGAATTACTATATTGGCTGGGATGATTGATTCTGACTATCAAGGGGATATAGGACTTAAACAATGGATGTAAAGAAAAGTTTGCCTGGAACACAGGAGATCCTCTATGGCATCCCTTAGTACTACCATGCCCTGTGATTAAACGCAATGAAAAACTGCAACAACCCAATCCAGGCAGGACTAACAATGACCCAGAATCTTCAGTAAGGAAGGTTTGGGTCACCCCACCAGGCAAAGAACTATGGCCAGTTGAAGTGATTGCTGAGGGTAAAGGGAACATGGAGTGGGTAGTGGAAGAAGGTAGTGATAAGTACCAACTTTAACCATGTGACCAGTTACAGAAAGAGGACTATAATGGTCATGAATATTTCTTCCTTTTGAGTATGTTTGTATATGTACATAAAATATCTTTGTTTTTTTTCCCTATCTTTCCCCCTTATCTTATGACATAAGTTGTATCAGTTTCATGCTGTAGTATTTAAGGATGTCAAGTTTAAGAGTGACTATTACCCAAGGACTTGCACCCTATTCTGGAGGGATTTAGTGCATTTATAGTTGTATGCTGGACAGTTGAGTATTAGGTGAAAAAATATATGTCTGTTATTGTTTTTAGAGATTGAGCATGGTTTAAGGTGATGTGTATGGCTGCCAAGTTGATAAGGGGTGGACTGTGATGGTTAGGCTAATGTGTCAACTTGGCCAGGTAATGGTGCCCAGTTGTTTGTCAAGAAAGCTTTGGTTTAACTGTAATACAAGGGCATTTCATGGACTTTAATCATCAGTGAGTTGATCATATAGATGGCTGATTACATCTATAATTAACTGATGATATTGCTGTTCACAATGAGTGACATCTCATCCAATCAGCTGAAGGTCTTAAAGGGAGACATGATTTCAGCATTCTGAGAGAGAATTCCCATGTCTACTTCAGACAGACAGCACCTTCTGGGGATCTCATCCAGGACCTTCATCAGCCTGCCCTATGGAATGTGAGGTTGTTCATCCCTATGGCTATATGAGACAATTTCATAAAATCTTATACTATTTACATATATCTCCTGCTAGCTCTGTTTCCCAGAGAACCCTGACTAATGCAATACTCCTGGCCTTTAAACAAGTAACCCCATTCCTAAGAATACATAACTCTTCTGACTATACCATACAATATCCTGGGTTAAGTGTATCTTTGGGTAAAACTCTTTCTTATACAGTAGAGTGAAATTTGTGATTATGATCATACTAATGACCCATAAGCACGGAAAAACTCTTTATTTCCTCTGAAAAACCTCAATTTTAAAAATATATTCCTTTAGGATAAAAAAAGTAGATTATGCATTTTTAAATATTTTCAATAAGGATAAACATATAGATTCTTTGTTATTAATAAATTATTGTGTTAGTAAAAATAATAAATATAAAAATGTTTAATCAAAAATCTGTAATCCCTAGATAGCCTGTTTAGTCATTTATTACATTCAATTAGAAACAAAAGAATATTTTATGTAAAATTGTTTTCTAACCTGTATAAATATATATTTTCCCAACTTGTTTTATGTATGTTATTTTTTCAACTCTCTAGAGGCCTGTCTTCTAGATACTTCACATGGGGAATAATCAGTTTGATTACTGATCTTTTCCCATAAAACACATACTTGTTCCTTCCAAGGTATACTATCCAACCTCCAGATTTTAAAAATAACTTGCAGGATCTTCAAGAGAAAAAAATTCACAGCATTTTAGGAGAAAAAGCACAATTTTATTTCCCTCACACACATGATACCATTGCTAAGAAAAACTGTAAGAAATATACTAAATATATGCATGCTCTATGCATAACCTGGAGTAAAGGAATATTTATTTTGGGATGTACAGTGGTATACTCTGCTTTAGGTAAATCTTGTGAATACAAGAGTGATGGTTTGCATTACAGTAGGATACTCCACTCTAAAAGGGAGCTTCCTGACTTCGTTGAAGTGTTGATATACAGTAGATAATTAGGCAATGGACAGAAAAGAGATTTAAAAATCAGGGTGAGGTAAACTAGAAGCCACATATTAATGAGCAAAAATAATAAATATTCTCTAAAATTACAGTGAAGATCAATAAGAAAATATTATCCAATTTTCAAACACACACACACACACACACACACACACACGTACAGAAAACTCACCTTACCACAGATTTTCAGGTCTTTACCTTTCTCTGTTATAGGAAATAAATCATAGCTTTTAAATGCATTCATACTATTATGTGCTTTCAGTAATTTCATAGTATTATTATTAATCATTTCAATTTTTGAGTGTTTATTTTATGTCATGCATGGTACTAGGACACTTTATGTATCATCTAATTTTAATTTTAATTTTTGCAATTTTCACTATAACAGAAGAGAAAATGGACATAGGTTAATTAATGTGTCTAAGATCCCATATCCAATAAAAGACAGAGTTGGGATTTTAATCAATGCTTAACTATTTAGTCATTAACTAGTCATTTCTACCACACTGTATAACTTTTTTGTATGTATGTGCTTATATATGTATGTTTATACATATATATATTTGCATATGTGTCAGTCTGCCAAAGGAGTGCTGATGCAAAGTACCAGAAATCTTTTGGCTTTTATGATGGGTATTTATTTGAGGTAAAAGCTTATAGTTTCAAGGCCCTAAAGAGTCTATCTCAAGGTTGCTTTCTAACCAAAGTCAGTTGCCATGTGTTGAAGCAAGATGTTCTCTGATCTCTGCCTGGTCTCTCTTTCCTGGGCTTCCTCTACCTCTTAAGGCTCTGTGGGCCCAGCTTCTTCTCCATCTCAGCTGTAAACTATGAGGCAAATGGCTCGTCTCTCCCCAGGGCCCCAGGATCAAGAATGACAAAGCTCTTTTCTTCCTGTGTGTCTTCTTGAGTGAGTGCCCATTTACATAGGCCCACCAAAGGGGCGGGGATTCAACCCAACCCGAGTCATGCCTTGCTGACGTGGTTGAATTAAAAGCCCTAAATTGATTTCATCAAGTAAACTTAAATCCTTTGAATTTAATACAATCAAAGGATTTCACACCCAGAGGAATAGATTAGTTCACAAACATAATTTTTTTTTTTTTTAGATCCACAAATAATCTCAAACTGTCACAGGATGTGCTTCCCCTTTATTTCTCTTATTAGGAATAATTTTAGTTAATTGCTACTATTTCACTAATATCTCAGTAGCTTTGAAGATTCACAAGGGATATTTTGCTTACCATTATGCATGCACCATTTAGCAAACTGCATTGTACATAGTAAACATTCAATACGGATTCCTTCATTATTGGGCTAGGTGATTCAGGCCAATAAGCCTTGCACTTTATGCTGTACCATTTATACTGTTAAAATACTATTAAGCATCCAAGACCCCAAAGGGTTCAACCATAATTACAAAATAAATTACTACCATCATGGATTAGAGAGAAATCTTTACCCATGTAGGGGGAACTACACTGAGAAAACACAATTCCCATACTTTTTTTTTCAGTTTTATGAAATAACATTGACTTCTAAGTGAGTTACTCCCAACTTCCCAATCTGGAGAAATACAGTCACCAAACATTATTGAATGCTTGAAAATCAGAGTTTAAAAGTTCAATGTGCCAGTTTCCCTGATGCATTGTCCCTTTTTGGTATAACATAGTATTAACTCCATGCTTCCCTCCTTTCTGTTCAGATTGGAAAGGAAAGACAATCTTTCATTCAGCCATTAAATATAATGCCCATTGTCAGAGTAAGGTCAGTAACATATGGACACATGATTAAGTACCAGTGGCCCATTTAACGCTGACAGCCCTTTTTAAGAGGCTGATGTGGCCAGAGCTTCCCTAGTCTGGAACCACTTTGGCAGTTATGGTTTTTAAAGGATTTATGACTTCCTCAACTTTTGATAGTTTACCTCTTTCCAAAACCATATGTGAACTTGCTGGCCCTGGCATATGGATAGCACTTTGGAAACTGCCGGGTAGTGCACTCTGACAAAGATAAACATCTCTAGGAAAGTGATTTGCAACAGAGACAGTGGGTGCTGGGTCCAATTCTGCACAAATTTCATTTTCACATACATATAGGGAATGTCTCCACTTTAATCATTATCTAAACAGTTTGGACATAAATTACTTTTGAAATAGGCTCCAGAATAAGGGAAATCAACTATTTTACTGAATATCATTGCATTGAACATTATATTATTAACTTAAATCCTCCAGTGACCCAGGCAGATAATTAACATCATCCCATTTTACAGATGAGGAAACAGATTCAAAAAAGAGAAGTAAATTAGCCAGGTTATAGAGTAATTAAGAGTTAGACCCCATGTTCAAACAACAAAACTGGTTCTTTTCTTCTCAACTGGTATGCAAACTGTACTGTACTCCCATCGATATGGCCCTTTGCTGCAGATAGTTTTGAGAGAGTTCTATTTCCTCAGACTACATTCTGTCAGACCAGAAGAATGTGGCCTTCCATTATGAGGCATTTTGCAAGGCTTTTCCCCACAGAAAAAACTTCTAGGGGAGCATGAAACTCAACAACCATGCTTATCTTAAAACTACAGGCACAAATAGTCAAATGTTGGTGCTTTGGGAACATCCAATAGGAAGAATTGAAGCTTTTACTAGAGAAGAGGATTAGTGAGGCTCAGTCACAGCAGCTCTGCTCTTAACTGTAAAAACTAGGACCAACCAAATGTCCATCAATAGGAGAATGAATAATGAAATTGAGGTACATTCATTTAATGGAATATCATACCATTTAATGCAATATGAACCAACCACAGCTATAGCATATAAATTAACCAATGGTTAATTTTATGTGTCAACTTGTCTAGATTATGGTATCCAGTTTTTGGTCAAACACTGGCCTAGATGTTGCTATTTAGGCATTTTATAGATGGGTTTAGCATCTGCAATCAGTTGACTTTAAAGGAAATTACCCTTGTTAATGTGGGTGGGCCTTATCAAATCAGTTGGAGGACTTAGCAGCAAGAACTGAGAATTCCTTAAGACCACACCCACTACTACTCTCCAAGTTTCCAGGCTGCTGGTTTCTACTAAGAAATTTGGACTGAAGACTTCAACTCACTTCTACCCAAATTTCTAGCCTGCGGCTTGCTTTACTGAATTCATATTTGCTAATCCCCACAAACCTGTGTTCCTACTATCGTTATATATATACACATATATTCTGTTGGTTCTGTTTCTCTGGAGGATCCTGATTGATATAGGCATTTTGGCCTATTTCCTGGCATTACCACACATTCATGGATTTAGTCACATAGAAGATTTCTAGACGATTTTCAGAATCATCATCTAGAGAAGGAGGTGGTCCTGAGACCTATGTCAGAGGAAGACCACAGAGCTCTGAAGAACCTGATTTCTAGTTCCACAAGAAATAGGGAGAAATTTTTCAAAAGCAGTGAAACAATTTTCAACAAATAAAGGGCAAACTGAATCAGTAATGAAAAATTAGTAAGCTAGAAATGGTCAGCCTCAGGAAATCAATCAAGCAAAAGTAGGCTAATTGTCAAATCTTATTTCCTTCCATTATAATGGTCACCTTGAATGGCGAGCTGGAAAAAATGGACAATACCATGGGAATGTTGCAATAGTAGCAGACAGAAAACATGAGGGGCTTCAATAAAGCATTCATTTATCCATTAAAAAAATATTGAGTGTTTCTTAATTATAAAGCCCACTGATCCTAGAAATGCACCAATGAAACAGATTGAACTAGATCTTACTCACAGATTTTGAACAAGAAGGTCAGTTTGGTTTGGGACAATTTAGTTTAGGGTGAGGCATAGTACCCCAGTGAAGATGTTCAAGTATGCTGTCAGGGACTGGGATTGGAGTCTGGGAGAAAGATA
>PVKH010005507.1:0-14313 GCA_004027955.1 Chaetophractus vellerosus | reverse complement strand
CAATCCAATCTATATTTTTGGAATTCACAATTAAATAAAACTCTGAAACCATTACACTCACTTTTTTTGTTTTTTTACAGAAGTGACAGGAGGTTAAGGAGAAGCATCCCCACTGTCGTAATTTATCCACATTGTTTCTTTTCCGGTAGCACAAATATACTGTTCTCCCATGAACAAAATGAAAATGGAGGTGCACCAGAAAGGCTGCCCTCCCTACAGTCCTCAGGATAATTTTGGCTCATTCACAGAGGCAGCAAACAAAGGGGAGCGCCATGTAGGGATTCTGATGGGCCAGCACAGGAAAGAGTGTGCCCTTCCTTAGGATTTGACAAACCTTCTAGATGCTGTGGGATTCTCAGACAGATGAGAACCTTGTCTCTTTCCTGGTGATTCCCATTCTGAGCTGGAAGGTTAGTTGGGCATCCACTAGCCCTAGATTTACTTTAGATGCATAAAATTTAAAATTTACTGCTCAGGAAAGACCTGCCTTGTGGTTGTTATGTCTTTTTTATATGTGTGAAAAAGGAAGAATTATTCAGCTCTTATGGGAGAAGTATCTGTTACAGGCTCTTGAGTGTCAGTACTTACCATAGGAATTGTTACTAAATGAGCTATAGGAATTAATGGCCCTCCAAATGGTCAGAAACTTCATCCCTTTTACTAACAGTTAGTAATATAACATAAAGCAATTACTAATGCCAGTGAAGTGAGAACCATATTGTACAGGCTACTAAGTTTTGCTGGCATCCAGAAATGCTATGAGTTACTGGAGTAATAGAAGCCAATGTGGCATATGGTAGATAGCATATTTTTTAATGTTATACATTTTAATTTTGGGCAAAGTTCATTGCAGTGCCTGTTTTTTCATTCCTTTTTTTCTCCTGAAAAAAAAAAAAAAGTGGCTGGAGAGTGTCAGTAGCTGAAGAATGTCAATAATGTCAATGCTAAATTAGTTGGCATCCTTGATAGAACATTTTGATTTAACTACAGAACTGGGATGTACATTAAAGAGTTGTAACATTATAGAAGGCTGTGGATGTATTTGTTATATAAACATATATACTGCATAACACATGCACGTGTGCACATATACACATAAATATACCTGTTGTAGCAGTTTGGCAGTTTGATATAGAAATGAATTCCAAAAGTAGATATTGGATTATGCTTGTAAACTGGTCTGTTCATCTGGGCATGATGAAGTTATGATCAGAGCTTTGACTGAGCCACATCAGTAGGGCGTTGAGCCCCACCCCTTAGGGGTGGGGAATCAAAGATAAAAGACATGGCAAAGGACAGAGTTGGAGTTTTTGAGTTGGAGTTCTGATGCAGAGTTTTGATGCTGGAGCCCAGGGCAGTAAGCCCACAGAGGAGCTTGGTCTTGAGGAAAGAGAGAAGGCCCCAGGAAAAGAGACAAACCGTTCACTTAATAGTCTACAGCTGGCCTTATGGAGAGAATCAAGCCTCCAGAAGAGAGGAACCCAGGAAGCCAGAACCCTCGCAGAGTTTGGTGAGAGAAGTAACTTGTGCTTTATGGTCTGGTAACTGTAAGCTTCTACCCCTTTGGCTGACTGATACACCTGTATATATGCCAAATATTATATATGTGTTCCAATTGATATAACAATAGCTATTACTTCAGTCAGCTTTAGATGCATAATAAACCACCCCAAAATTTAATGACTTAAATTAGAAACATTTAGTATTTCTCATGATTCTGTGTATTAGGAAGACAATTAATCTGGTCTGTTTCAGTCTGGATGATATTTATGGTTAGCAGGAGTCTCATCTGGGGTGGGATGGCTTAAGGTGGTCTCTTTCACACATCTGGTAGGCTGGTTTATCAAGGGAGTCTCCAATGTTATGGCACATATTCTTTTGATGTCCTATTGTCAGAGCAAATTACATGGCCAAGAGGTGGAAAAATATACACCTCTGGGGAGGGGGGTGGCAAATAATGTGACAATTATTATAATCTACCACAGCCATGGATTCTTTCATAGACCCATGACGTTAATCCCACATAAGAATACATACATATCATGACAGTAAATATATATTTTGTTTCCATTTTAAAAAGGATTATGCCCTATTAATCCTTTTTATCTTGGTACAAGTACAATGTCTAGGACTTGATTTTTACTTTATGAGCATTTGTTGAATAAATAATGTTAGCAAATACAGACATTTACTAACAGAAATTACTGGTTTACTTAGTTATTATTAAATAATGGTAGAGTATTTTAAGAGAAGGTATTCTGTAGCCCAGATACTTGATGTCAAATTTATAACATACACCTCATTTTCAAAAGTACCAAAAAAGCTTATGACAATCTCTTTCAGGAATCAGCAGAATTTGGCATGCAACCAACCAGCTCCCTGTGTTTGCAAATGAAGATTTATTGGAGCACAGCCACACCCACTCTTTAATGAATTCTCTTTGGCTGCTTTCATGCTACAATGGCAAATTTGAGTAGTTGGTGACAGAAACCACATGGCCCAAAAAGTGAGAAATATTTCATATCTGATAATTTAAGAAAAGGTTTGCTGACCATTTAACTATTTGAATATTTGAAACCATGACTTAACATAGCCCTTTCATTATTATATGTATTTGCATATCAGAGCAAATATTCTCTTTATATATTATATATATTTCTAAGTGTACTAAGTATATTATGGGTTACTTGCTCTCAAGTATGTTCAGAATTCTTTTCCAAATATCATCTTCATCATTATAGAATAAGTTGTTACCTGGTACATTGTGGGAATACAGGCTCAGGCATAATAAAGATCCTCAACAAATGAATACTTTTATTACTTGTGCAACACAGAGGTCCAAAAGGGCAGGGGAAGAGCTCCTATTGTGGCTGGTCCCCTGGGGAGACCAATTGTTTGGGTCAGGGTTAGTGCAGCACAGAGATGAGGAACCTTGTACTACCCAAAGGCTGGGAATTTCTATACCCCAGGGGTAGTGGGCCCTGCCACTGATCAAAAAGGATATATTCCGCAAATTTTGTACAGCATTCCTGCTCTGGCAAGCAGCTGTGGCTGCTTGTTCCTGGTTTGGGGTTCAAAGTACAGTCAAGCCATTCCATTAGACTTGATGTCTCCCCTGGGCTGTGAAACATATTGAAGCATCTGTACACAAATAAGCTAGAGGGAAAAAAGGGGGTGGGTAGGAAGGGCTAGGAGATGGTCACTGAGTATGTCTGTGAGTTCCCCAGAAATCATCATGATCATCATCAATATAATTGTTAACATCACTGCTATCATGCCTTCCATTGATTGTTTTCTAGATGCAAAGTATTGTGCTAAGAGCTTAATAGTCATGTTGTAAAATTCAATATTTACAATAACTGTGAGTTAGTTAGGTATTTTAACACACTATTTTACATTTAGCAAATAGTATAGCTGGGAATCTAAATCAATTCTGTAAGTTTATAAGTCTGTGGTCAATCTTTATGTTATGCTGATACCTGGTTTGTGGAGAATTTGGAGTAGAAAACAGGATTCACAGAACAATTCCCCCCAAAGAAGGTAAGTCCAGATAGATATATAGCGGACAGTGTTCTAGCAGATTTTCATTTCTATAAAAGGCATCCTTGTCAGGTGAGGGTGGGGGTGTTTCTGAAAGAAATACATAAGAAGTGATTTGAGTGGAAGAAGATAGTCACCTATGAAACCAGACCAAGACTTGCAGTCAATGGAGTAAGAGTTGTTACTTCATAACAACAAAAGCAAAACATGGTGTTCAGCTACATTGGCTTCAAGGACTGAGCACTCTACAGACAGGGTTGGCAAATTTGTTCCCACAGCCTTTCCTGAGTCTCTGGGCATTTTGAGTGAGGGGGGAAGTTGTCTAGGCAGCCTTTTCTGCTTGTTCAGTTGAATTCATAAGCGTGTGAGGATTGATATTCCAAAGGCAATTCTTAGCACTGATCACTGCAATCTGATCACTTCACTTGAAGAAATGAAAACTTAATTTTCCTCAAAACAAAGATAGAGAGAAAAAGTTACAGAAAGATTAAATAGATAGATGTTCAAGAAAAAGCTAGAGAAGAAAATATAGACAAATAATCAGAATGTCAAAATGGCAACAAATAATCCATGCCATCTAATAATTTTTCTGGGTTAATTTTATAGATCTAAGGAAATGAGTAAAGAAGAGCTTAAGACACATAAGTCAGATGTTCATAAATGGAGAATTTTCCCTTGAACACAATTGTTTCTATAAAATAAGAAGAAACTGAAGAATTAATTAGCTCAATTGTAACTTTGGATAATAAATTATTGCACACAATTCACAAGCCATGGTATCTCTAGTTGTTAGTTGAAAATCATGGATTTCTTTATATGAATATCTGGAAGGCAAACTTATCTTTTGCTACCTTACTTAGGGTGATTATACTATAATATTTATCCACTAGATCAAGCAAGGTTAAAATAAAAGGAAGGATCTAACACTTCCTAAATGTAAAATGGTCATATTATCTCATTTCCTTTTTAATATTATAATCCCATAATTAAATATAAAAATAATGGTGGCATTTATTTAATGTTTATTTAGTGCCAGGCATAGTGATCACTATAAAATACACTACTTCATTAAACTTCAAAATAACTATATAAGGAAAATATTATTCCTCCTTTTTAGATAGGAAAAGAAAAGGTTATGGAGTCAAATGGCTTATCCAAGCCCACACAGCTACTGGAGGTAAGGAAATCAGCTCAGATCTTTTTTAGTCCAAGTTCATGCCAAGATATATATTTAATATCTCTGATTCAAAAGACTTTCATTTGGTTCTAAAAACTCTCCTTATATATAAAAAGACCAGTTTTATAATACAGGCATGATCATCATCTATTCAGTTCCAATTGTTCTCTGTGTGAGTGTGTGTGTGTTTCGTTGTGGGTGTTCCCTAAATATTTGATAAGCTCAGAATCTTTAAATTCCTTCCTTACTTTGTTCCCATAGCATTGAACACCCCGATTTCCCCCTATGCACAAATATTATCTACTGCCAACACTGATCAAATAGCTCTGGACAGATACTGTTAGACTCAAATCCACAATGTTTTTTTTTAGTTCAAAGTTAATAAATTGGCTTGTCTATATTCATATAGTTTGTTAGTGCCTAACTTGGTATTAAATACCTAACCGCTATATCTCTTTTATTTAGGCTAGTAAGTTTCCCAGTATTTTGGATTCACTATATGTTATGCATTGAATTAGTTATATCAAAAGGTTATGTTTAATTCCTAGCCACCAGTCCCATGAATGTGACCTAACTGGAAAAAGACTCTTTAAAGATATTATTAGTTAAGATGAGTCCAAATCAGATTAGTTAGGCCCTAACCCAATATGACTGTTGTATAACAAAAGAAAATTTGGACATCGTCGGACAGAAAGGGACATCATGGATCGTTAGCAAGCCACTGCCAGAGGTCAAGAGAGAGACATGGAAGAGTTTCTTCTCTACAGATTTCAAAGGAAGCATGGCCTTGCTGACACCCTGATTTCAGACTTACGGCTTCCAGAAGTGTGAGACAATAAATTTCTGCTGTTTTAAGCCACCAGTGAGTGATCCTTTGTTCCTATGGCCCTAGGAAACCAGGACACCAAATCTCAGGTTAATATATCCCTTCACAATTTCCCTAAGCAACATATTTATTTTACAGTTAGCACCATTCCCTTAGTTATTCTAGTTTTAATGCACTTAACATTTTTAATTAATGTTTTTTGTATTCTTTCTATTCTTTTCTTCGAGGAGAACTACATTTATTTGATAAAATTAATTTTTTATTTCTTTTATTTTCAGGTAAATGTTAGTTCTGATCTCATATGATGCTCTAACTTCATCCATCACATTTATCTGCCTTTGTTGGACTTACCTCACTCATCTCTACTTGCTCCCTCCATCACTCATCAACCATCTCTATTCCCAAAACACCTTTCTCAATCTTAGTTACTCTACCACCACTGCAGAGCATAAGATTTATTCAATTCCCCCCTTAATCCTAGATTCAATCTCAATTTTAGAAAATTAACTACTTCGAAGACCCTTTAGATTTGCTATCAATGCTGAAATCTGATTTCTCTGTGTTTTCCCATCTATGCTCTTTTCCCCAAACACCCCAGATCACATAAAAGCTGGATTCTGTGATGGTAGTTGTTATTATTTCTGTATTCATTGTTAGAAGTTTCCACCTTCCCAGCTTGTTGTTCCGTGATTGCTGGGAGCATATCGCATTTGAAGAACATCCTGCCAC
The DNA here is from genome assembly GCA_004027955.1 of Chaetophractus vellerosus. NCBI lineage: Eukaryota > Metazoa > Chordata > Mammalia > Cingulata > Chlamyphoridae > Chaetophractus > Chaetophractus vellerosus. The sequence continues at coordinate 8,041 of PVKH010005507.1, read as the reverse complement.
TCTGCAAACTGGGGATTGAGCCTTCTGACACAACTTCCTGGGCTTTGCTAGAGAATGATGTTGTTTATTATGTTCTGATAACAGAAAATCCCACATATCCTGTTGCTAACAGCTGTTCTGTGAATGGAGCAATGTGAGTAGGAGGAAATGGCAATTCTTATAAAATTAATCCCTTTCCCCACTCCAAGAACAAATTGCACTTGGTTTGATAGGCCTCAGGAAAGCCAAAAGAAACACTCAAGTACAACATTTTTTTTTTTTTTGCCTGAGATGTGGAACTGATTTCAAATAGACTGAATATACCGAAAAGCTTTTATATATGATACAAGTCATGGAGCTCAGAGAACTGAGATATGAAGTTTGATTCAGTTTTTCTATCTCATACAAGTTAGCATATAAAGTGAGGATCCACTACTAAGGACAACAGATGAATTTGAGTTATTTCTGAACTTTTTTACTTCCAGTTAAATTTAAATTAATGTCCCAGTGTCAGGACACATTGAAGAAGGTTTGTAGAGCAGTGGCAGAGCTCTCTGCCCTGAGTCACAGAACTCCTTCATATGAATTGTAATAAATGTACAGATAATGATATTAAAACTATCCTTAACAAGGCTCTGGAAGACACGAAATTCCAGGGTGTCTTATTTGTGGTAAATCTAGATAGCTTGGAAGGTTTAATTATGTTGCCTACCTCTATGTACACCTATCAGGTTGACAGCCTGAAGCCATATCACTGTCTCATCATCTACCAGTTCAGCCAATGCCATATTAGCCCGGCTTGACTGATTCTATATTTAAATTATACTCATTATTTGTGTCAGTCAGTGCACAGGAGAAAAGTTGCCTTAATGTTATTTTGATAACAGTGTCTGGGATATAATTGGTGTTAATATACTTTTAATATTCTATATTATCTAGCATAAAGTTTAACTTCCATTTCAGGTTAATTTATAGCCTAAACAGTGAAAGGTTAATATTAACACTGTATTTGATAGTCTGGCTTATTCCAACTATAAAATAAAAGAATCTGTCTTTTTTTAAATTTATTTAATTTATCAGGTATATTGTTTTACCAATATGTCATTTAAAGCAAGGGAGGAAGTTATCTGAAAATTAGTGAATTTTCTAAAACTGTGACTTGGTTCATCCCCTTGAAATATTCCTAAAGATTCACGGAATTGAATTTTCCTAGAGCTTCAGCACATGTTAGAATCTTTCTTTTGCACAAATAAGGTTAGCCAGGTCATGAAGAGATTATCTTCTCTTGAAACTCTTCAACACTAACTAAAAATGAAAACTCTTCTAGTTGGCTAAAAGTGTTTATTAAATTGAATTAGATATAGTGAAATAACTCAGAAAAATGACTTTAAGAAAAATCATAAATAAAACAACTAGCATTTATAAGGATTACAGTATGCCAGAAAATATACTAGATGTTATATAAAAAGTTATTTCTAATCCTCACAAAACCAGTCCAAGTTTAGATTTATTATTCTCATTTAACCTGTGCTGGAAATGAAGAACAAAGAATTGGATTGACATGCCCAAAATTATGCAGCCACACTCTGCAGCTGTTATATTCATGCCCAATCTTTCTGTTTACAAACTGCACCTCTTTGCCACTATAAACATTTATTGAGCACCTGTCATATGTAACGCCTACCAGGAATCGAAGATGCCTTCAAATATCTTACAAGGCACGAGAAATAGGAAAAGAGCTGAAAATTATATTCCATGAATTAATGTAATACTATTTAAAATAGAAGTAAAACCAAGGAATTCTGAAATTGAAAAGAAACAGAAGGTATGACCCTTGCCCGTGGAAGAACTCTCGGAAAAAGCAAGGTCATGAATGTGCCAAAGGGTGAGTGTAGGCTGATATTGTGCAAAAAGTGTACTCAAACATACTGCTGCAAGGATTTTCTTTCTGGGTCTCTAGACAGTGAGGATTGTACATTTGGCATCTTTTACTTATCAATAAGATTTTACAAAAAAGCCATAGATGATGCTCAAGTGACTCAATAATGAAGGCACACACAAAGAATAATGATCATTGTATGGAAGCAGTTAGACCTATAATAAATGATACCCTCCAGGAAAGTTTTTATATTTATATTTATATTTATATTTATATTTATATTTATATTTATATTTATATTTTATATTTGAGCAGCCTCTTCTGGGTCTCTAAGAAGAACCCAAGATGTTTAAACTGTTGAGCTGACAAGAGGTTAGGCTCCAGGATTTCCCTTCTATTGATAACAACAAAATCAATTTGCTTTTGTTAGTTTTCTAAATTGGAAATTTTTATAGAAGTTTATGTTGAAACAGTGTGAACTACTGCTAAAATATACATATTCCAAAATGACTATTTCCGGGTTCCTGTGTTCACAGACTTTTCCATTTTGGGTAGTTCAAAGTTTCCTCAACTATCAAGGGTCGATTACCAAGGGTCTCAGTAAATGAACAGAGGAAAGTCTGACTATAATTATCTGTCTTTCAGGGCTTCCACTGGCATCATTCTGAGTTACCTGCTGGGTGTGCTCTATCACTACTACACATTGCTTTTTGTTGGACCCATTTCCATATGTTTGGTTCTTATGAAGGCCTTTGGGGACAGGCATTCCTTCATTGTGGAATAAATCAGATTTGGAGATTTCTTCAAATTTCTCAGGAAACAAAGGCAGAGGCCATTATGGAATCACATTCCATGGATTGCTAATTGAATTGCTGTTCTAACAGACCAGGCGTCCTATTGACATAAATTAGAATTATAAGAATCCAAGGCCTGTGTCAACCAAAAGCCCCATGATAAGAAGACTATGATAGATTAATAGCCTCTGAAAGATATCCATATCCTAATCTCCCAAATTTGTGGATCTGTTACATTTGGGGGGGGGGGAGATATTGCAGCTGTGATTGAAGTAAGGATGTTGAGATGATGAGATTATCTTGGAATATCCAGGTAGGCCCAATCTAAGGATATGGAGGCTTAAAAGCAGAGAACCTTTCCTGGCTATGTTCAAAGAGAAATATAAGAACAGAAGGAGAATCAGAAAAATGGTACATTGCTGGCTTTGAATATGGGGTAACAGTGGACTATAAGCTAAGGAACTCAGGAAGCCTCTAGAATCTATGAAAGGCAAGGAGATGGATTCTACTCTAGAGCCTCAAGAAGGAGTGCAAATCTGCTGACACCTTGGTTTTAACCCAGTGAGACTATGTCAGACTTCTTATGTACAGAGATATAAGATAATAGATGTATTTGTGGTATTTGTTAAAGGAAACTAATGCTGAAAATGGAGTAATATCTCTAAGTACTTAAATAAAAAGACTTTCAACCTATAATTCCAAACCACTCAACAATATCTTTCAATAATAAAGGTGAATTAAGTATATTTTCAGATATACAAAAGCTGGAAAAAAAAAACTCAACAATATATCCATACTAAAAGAAATGTTAATGAAGTCCTGCAGGTAGAAGAAAATACCAAATGGAAACCTGGATCTACACAGAAGAATGAACAGCACTGGAAATAACAACATAAGTAAATGTATAATTATTTTTCTTACTATTGAAATCTCTTTAAAAGATAAGTGTTTAAACAAAAATAATAACACTGTTTTGTGATATGTAAAACATATGTAAAATTGGAATATATGCCCACAATACCATAAAAATTGAGAGGAGAAATAGAAGATATTATTCTAAGTTTCTTATGGAATAGATCAGTATGATAACATTTGTAAGTAGATGAGGATAAGTTAAAGATATATATACCATAAACCCTAAAACAACACTAATATAAAAATAAAACTAATTATAACTACTAAAAAAGAAGGGAAATAAATTTTTATCAAAAACATTTAAAAAGCACTAGATAAAGAGGGAAAATGGAAAAAAAACTGAGCATATAGGAGAAATAGAAAACAAATATCATGATATAGATTTCAAAACAACCATATTAATAATCAAATTAACTATAAATGGTCTCCATACCCTAATTAAAAGGAAGAGATTGCAAAATTGGACAAAAATCAAAACATAGCTATATGCTGCCCAAAATAAATGCACTTCAAATATGAAGACACAATTTCAAAATAAAATGATGGAAAAATATGTACCTTGCTAACACTAATCAAAAGAAAGCTGCAGTAGTCATATTACTATCAGAAAAAGTCGATTTTAGTGCAAAGAATATTGCCAAGGATAATGATGATAACTAGAATGATAAAATGCTCAAGTCATCAGGAGGCCTTAACAGTACTAACCATTTATGCATCTAATAACGAAGCTTCAAAATATATGAAGAAAAAAAAACAATAAAACTGCTAGAAGAAATGGACACATCCACAATTACAATGAGTCATTTCAATACCATTCATGCATTAATAAATAGAATGAGTAAAGAGAAAACCAGAAAAATATAGAAGGACCTGGATGAGTTCCCCAGGAGAAGTTGGATGGCTGACGTAGAGAAGGAAAATCTCTCTTCTGTCTGCTGAAATGACTTCTTTTAAGACCTTCAACTGATTGGATGAGATGTCTCTCATTGCTAAAGGCAGTCTTGTTAGTTTATTATAGATGTAATCAGCCATAGCTACAATCAACTCATTGATGACTGAAGCCTATGCAATGTCCTTACAATACAATTTGGTCAGTTATTGCTTGATCAAGCAACTGGGTACCATTACCTGGCCAAGTTGACATTAAGATGTCCTATCTTGGGGCCGGCTGGATAGCCCAGTTGGTAGGGTGTCGGTTTACCACATGGGAGGCCACGGGTTCGGGCCCGGGCCTGTTCTAATGGGCAGACCACCTTGAGAAAGCAAGCCAATGTGGGAGGGGAATGCCACCATGGGGAACGCCACCATGGGGAACACCCCCACAGGCGGGGCATGCTGCCACAGGCAAAGGCAACCCCCCAAGGGCAAAGGCAAGCCCCCACCAGCAGGTGGGCCGCAGCACCGGTGAGCTGACTCGGCAGGTCTCCCCCAGCAGGGGGAGACAAGCAGACATGGAAGAACGCAGAGAAAAAAAAAATGAACACAGCAAGAACAAACAAAAAGGGGGGGGGGTGTATAATAAATTTGAAAAATTAATTTAAAAAAATGTCCTATCTTACCAGATCTATTCAACACTGTACTAGAAAGTTTAGCCAGTGAAATAATCAAAGAAAAAACAAAAGGCATCCAGATTTGAAAAGGAAGGTTGATTTTAATTACAGATGATAAGATCTATGTAGAAAATTTGAATGCATCTACAGAAAAAAACCTAGTAGAATTATAAATGGGTTTAACAAGGCTGTAGCATACAAGATCTGAATACAAAACACAATGGTATTTTTGTATATTGCAAAACATACTCAAATATTGAAATTAAAAATTAATGCCATTTATAATGGCAATAAATTATATGAATTTCTTAGCGATAAATCTGACAATATGTGGAAGGTCTACACACCCTAAGCTTCAAAATATTTCTGAGAGAAATTAAAGAATACTTCAATGAATGGAGAGATATGTGTGTTTATGTGTGAGGAGACTCAATATTGTTAAAATTTCAGTTCTCCCCATATTTATCTAAAGATTCAGTTCAGTACCAATTAAAATTCCTGTAAGATTTTTGTGTAGAATTCAGCAACCTGTTTCTAAAATTATTATGAAAATCAAAAGATCTAGAATAGTAAAACAATTTTGAAAAAGAAGTACGAAGTCGAAGGAGTTTTATTTCATCCCTTATTATAAAGCTACAATAATCAGATAGTGTGATATAGGCATAAAGTTAGGCAGATAGATCAAAAGAATAGAATAAAGTGTCCAAAATTGAGCTTCATAAATTTGGACAATTTTCAACAAAGGTGCTAAGGGTGTTTCAAACTTCTCTCTTTCTGCATTATATTAATTATAGTATAGTACAGTATTATTATATTATGTTATAATTGTATTATATTATTTATATTATATTATATTATATTATATTATATTATATTATATTATATTATATTATATTATATTATATTATATTATATTATATTATATTATATTATATTATATTATTTTAAATGTGCTTGAACCATCCTCCTACCTTCTATGCATTTGCTTCCAAACAGCTAAACTTGAGGTTACTTTTTGGGGATTGACTTATATCTTGTTCAAGTCCTAAACCCCAGTCCTGTCTGTTTGAACTAATTTGTATATAGGATCTGCCAAAATCTTATTAAGATGAGGCCAAATTGAATCAGGATCGATCATAATCCTATATAACTGGAGTCCCTATAAGCAAGGGAAATTTGGACATGGATATAGAAGAAGCCCAGAAGAGGAGACAGGAGACTGATCACCATGTGAAGGAGGCAGAGATTGAGCCACCAATGCATTGCTGCAGAGCTGGAAGAAAGCATGGTCTGACCATACCTTGATTTTGAACTTCTAGCTTCCAAAACTGTAATATAACAAATTCCTGTTGTTTAAGCTATCCAGTCTGTGGTATTTGTTATAGTAGCCCTGGCAAACTAAGATAGTACTTAAAAATATTTATTGAATGAATAATTAATTGACCCTAATATTATTTTTTGTAATATTGACAAAAGGTTAATGAATTTTTGACTCAAAAAATTAGGGAATAATAGTCCCATACACTTTTAATTTGTATGTCTTTCCTAAAGGAAGAGTAAATTATGCTACAGTACAGTAATCCTTATTAAGGTAATATAAATATAAAAATTTATATAGTCTGTCAGACCAGTGTTCTATCTGATATGTCAGAAGCAGCAAATAATAACTTTTGTCTACTTCCCAAATCATTAAAGATTTGGAATATATACTGATAGCTTAAAATTTCTCCTTAATTCATGCTTTTGTAGGTAAAATGTAATAAATGTACATAATAGGTTCAATTATAGCAGGACTTTCTGCTGATACTGGAGACTTTAAAATGTCTTTGATAAATAATCAAACTCAAGAAAATATTCTAGAAGAAAATGAACAATGTAATATTTCTAATCCATAAACATAACACTAGAAGTATGTATGAGAAACTAATTCTATCAGTGGGAATAGCCATTCATTAATTACTATATGTTTATTTAACTTCTCTGAGACAAAAGAAAAATTGGGAGGCTTAAGATATGTTTTCAGTAACCTTTATATATTAATTTGCTCAGCTTATGTCAGTGAACTGTATATATTTAGTCATGGATTTCCCCCCAATAGTTTGGGTTTTATCAATGTCAAGCCAGTTTATAGCAGAAGATAGTAGTGTGCTCCACCCCGTCTCCATCTGCCTTGTCACATGTATCATCTCGCACACTCTCAAGAGACAAAATTGCTGGTTTCTTTATCTTTCTTTATCCAAAGTCTACATAGAAAAGCAAAAACAGATTTTTAAATTTAAATATACTACTTTCTCTCTGACAAATACTTACATCTCTTCCTTTTCGTCCATTATATCGTGTAAAAATCAATGCTTGTTTTGAGGATTAAAAACTCTTTTCAACTACAAAACACTCTAAATTTAAAATTATTATTTTTTACCATCTTTATGATGGTTGTATATTTGTTTATTTCTGTATTTTCCTTTCTAAAATTTCCCTTAACAAGCTCAGTAAATCTATAGTTTTAACTAACAGAACCAGGGTTCTCTCTAACAAACTCCAATAAAAAACAAACACAAAAGCTCTGGAAAATTGTAACTAAGTGTATTAGTCAGCCAAAGGGGTGTTGATGCAAAATACCAGAAATCTGTCGGCTTTTATAAAGGGTACTTATTTGGGGTAGAAGCCCACAGTTACCAGGTCATAAAGCATGAATTACTTCCATCACCAAAGTCTTTTGCCACGTGTTGGAGCAAAATGGCTGCCAACATCTGCAAGGGTTCAGGCTTCCTGAGTTCCTCTCTTCCCAGGGCTCATTTCTGTCAGGGTTTAGCAACTCTGATCCGCCCACAAGGCCAGCTGTAGACTATCAGGCAAATGGCTCCTCTCTGTTCCCGGGGCCTCTGCTGTGTCCAGTTGAGCCTTCTCTCCTTCCTCACGTATCT
>PVKH010005506.1:0-22013 GCA_004027955.1 Chaetophractus vellerosus | reverse complement strand
ATGGCAATGGGAGTGGGGAGTAAAGGGCAGATGAGATTTTAAGGCAATAACTCATGTCACCTGATACATATATTATATGTAGGCAGGAGTCAAACTGACTGCCAGGTTTCTGATGTAAGTTTCTGGATGGGTGCAGGGACTGTTCACTGAAATTGGAAATATGAGAGAAGGACATGATTTGAAAAGAAAATGCTGAGGGTGCATTTCTTAAGGGCTATTGCAAACACCTGTCGGGAGCTCAGCCAAGAATTCTTATCTGCATATAAAAAGTAGTTTAAGCCATAAAAATGATTGCCTTCACTCAGGAAGAAAGTGGTGGGAAAAGAGAGAGGACCAAAGACAGAACCTTGGGGAAACACTGGTACAGAAGTCTTGGCAGAGGAAGAGGAACCAGGTAAGAGGAACCAGGGAAGAGGAGAGAAACCACAAAGATTGACGACGGGGATGGTGAGCACGATGTCATAGAATCCGAGGGGGGGGGGCTGTTTCAAAATGAAGCCTGTTTCCTGATCTCTAAAAGAGCAGGTCACACCAATGGATCCCTGAAGAATCTGCCTTCTTGAGTGGACATAAACACCCATATGAGAACAAACAAATGATATTTAATCAGAGCTTGCTATAGCAACAGGGGCAACCACCATCACTTGCATTTGGCAGAGATTCAAGGGCAGGCAGAGGAGGGGGAAACCCTATAGAGGGGAAAAGAGAAGGCTTCATGTATGCCCTGATCGGAGGCTGCTGGCATGGGGAGGCTGGAGGCAGATTAACTGGACATGGGTTATCCTGTGTGATTGGTTAGGGGAGCAAATTTGGCTTTCTCTGGATGGTCCTAAGTTGGAGGCAGGGGGAAATTTTGAGGAAGCTGTCAGTTATTGATCAAGTCCTGGCTATTTTGGGTCATTTGTTACAGAGATTGTGGTTTGACTTCTTGGGCTGGTTGCTGTAGATGTCAACTTCCTGCACTGATTATTGCAGGAAGTGAGCTAGCATTTCCTTTTCATTGTCCATTTACATATTCAGTCTCTCACCTGAGATTCTTTAGTGCTCCAAACCACATTCATGACCTACAGCTTTTCAGGGGAATCTGTGGGAGAACAGGTAAAGTTGCATAGGACACCCAGAGTCATAGCTCTCAGGAGAACCTCCAGTTGTACCTGTTGGAAGGTCTCACATTCCCTCAGGCTGCTGAGCTTTGCTGTAAATGCTCACTTTTCAGCCCATCAGCTTGTATTTTTAGCTAAGCACCTGCAGTTACTGTCAACCCCCTACTATGTGGAAGTTATAAAGGAAGAGTTGTTAGCATCTTCATGGGATATAACTGCCTCAGATGGCAATCTTGACCTCAAGAGGACTCTTCCTCTCAGTGCAAGATCCCACCTGAACCTTCTCGCTTCTCTCTGCTTTCTTTCTCAGAATTCCCAAGTAAATCAGCATTGTAGGGAACTGACTAAGCATTGCCAAGCAACTGGGTGATGAGAAAAGGGAAAGGACATTGGGACAGGAACAGCGTAGCGGGGCACAGCCCTGCACAGCACTCCCCAACCAAAGGACACTCCCAGAGCTCAGACTCCCAGAAGCAGTCTCTTCCTGCAACCCCACCTCCTTACCCCTGTGGTATCACTGGTGGACACACAGCCAGCAAAGTATCAGCTTTAGAGCTTCTTCAATGCTCCCCACCCAATTTTTATTCATACCTCTAAGGAGTTTAACATTGTTCATCAACATCGTTGATTAATAGGATTGCAATTGTATGTATACTTGTCTATTTTACTCCTTCATCTCTTGAGTTCTTCTGAGACCTCATTCATTTTCTATCACCAGTTCTTAGCCCTGTGCCTCACACATAGTAGGTCTTCTACTACAGTTTGTTGAATGAATGTTTGAGTGATATTGGTTAATAAGAACCATATGTGTTTAAAAATACAGCTCAGGGGCCCGGCTAGATAGCTCAGTGGATAAAGAGCTCGCCGGTGTACCACATGGGAGGCCCTGGGTTCGGTTCCCGGGGACCTCTCCGAGCGGGCAGACGGCCTTGAGAAAGGCAAGCCGCCGTGGGCGGGGCGGAGCCTCCGTGGGCAAGGCAAAAAGCCACCACGGGCAGGGCGGAGCCCCCACGGGCATGGCAAAGTCACCCGTGAAAAGCGGAGCTGCTGCCTGCGAAAGCGGAAGCCGGCAGCCCGCAAAAACATGGAGGACTGCTGCCCGCAAAACATGGAGCGGAGCCCCCCGTGGAAACGGAATGGAGCCACCCTCAAACGGAACGAGCCACCGCCGTGGAGGGCCGACTCGGCGCGTCGCCGCGGGGATGGGGGGAGACAAGAAGCAGACATAGAAAAACACAGAAGAATGGACACACAGCAAGAGCAAGCAGAAAGGGGGGGGGGATATGTAATAAATAATAAATAAATCTTTAAAAAAAAAATACAGCTCAAACCCACACGCCTATAGTCTCTTCAGCAAATGGTGCTGGGACAACTGTATTTCCACATAAAAAAGAATAAAGTTGGAATCTTACCTCACATCATATACAAAAATTGATACAAAATGAATCAACAATTTAAATATAAGAGTTAAAGCCATAAAACTCTTGGAAGAAAACATAGGGGAAAACCTTCACGACCTTGGATTTGGCAGGGGATTCTCAGACATGATAACAAAAGCATGAGCAACATAAGAAAAAAATAGATAAATTGGACTTCATCAAAATAAAAAACTTTTGTGCATCCAAGAACATTATCAAGAAATTGAAAAGATAACCTATAGAATGGGAGAAAATAGTTGCAAATCATTTACCTGCTAAGGGTTTAACATATAGATTATATAAAGAAGTCCTACAACTCTGCAAGAAAAAGACAAACAACCCAATTGAAAAATGGACAAAGGGTCTGAATGGACATTTTTCCAAAGAAATAGAAATGGCCAATAAGCATATGAAAAGTTGCTCAACATCATTAGCCATAAGGGAAATACAAATCAAAATCACAAAGAGATACCACTTCACACCCACTAAGAGGCTATTATCCAAAAAAAAAAAGAAAAAAGAAATTAAGTGTCAAAGATGTGGAGACATAAGAACTCTCCTATGCTGCTGGTTAGGAATGTAAAATGGTGCAGCCACTGTGGAGAATCAGAAGTTAAACATGAAATTACCCTATGACCTGGCAATTTGACTCCTAGGACTGTATCCAAAAGTATTGAAAACAGGAACCCAAACACTTGCATGGCAATATTCACAGCAGCGGCATTCACAATAGCCAAAGCTGGAAACAGCCCCATCATTCACCTGCAGATGAATGGACAAACAAAAGGTGGTACATCCATGCAATGGAATAACGCTCAGCCATTAAAAGGAAGGAAGTTCTGGTGCATGCTACTACATGAATGAACCTTGAAGACATCATGTTGAGTGAAATAAGCCAGACACAGAAGCACAAATGTATGGTTCCATTTAGAGGAAAGATGAATAAGTAAATTCAGAGACACAAGGTAGACTAGAGGCTACCAGGCGCTAGTGGGGAGGGGAAAATGGAGAAGTATTGCTTAGTGAGTACAGAGTTTCTATTTGGGGTGAGGAAAAAGATTGAGAAATAGATGGTTGTGATGGTTGCACAACATGTAAAAGTAATTAAGGCCACCAAATTACACACTTAAAAAAGGTGAAAATGGCAAATTACAGGTTGCCACAGCAAAATCTATTTAAAAGATAAAAGAATACAGCTTAAGTTAGGACAATTTGCACACTACTTTCCTACACATATTTGGGTGGATAGGTAAGAGGGTGGGCCCTATATTGGGAATATGGCCCCACAGGGTTCTTAGGAATTCAAAGTAAATGAGATAAACTATCTATTACAGTGCCTGGAATGCTATAGACATGCAAGAAAAAAGGCAACTATCACAGCAAGTAAGATTTTGCCAGCACAAACTCAAGTAGGGAAGAAATGGGCATTTCTTTATTATCTTCAACAACTTAAATCCCCATCCCTACCCACCCCAGGCCCATAGACAATTTGGTCTCATCATGTTTGGGGCTTCCTGTCCCTTCTAGGGTCTCACCAGAATCTGACACTAGAACGTCAAGTCCAAGAGGTTGGCCTCACTGTTTTGCTCCCCGATGTATACAGGCCCTGCAACAAGCCCGTGAGTGGGGGTGATCCCTCTAAGTCTCTCTCTGCCAGGTCCCCCAGGACCGCTTCCTGAGCAGGTCTGAATGGGCAGGACAGTGTGGATCCGTACCAGGGGTCCCGGACCCAGGCCTCACTGCCCAGACGGCTCCCACCTGTCTGGGGACCCCAGGAAACCATCCCCGCGGGGAGCCTGTCCCCTTGCCTGCCCCTTGCCACTGTCGCATATTCACTCCCACCTATCCCTCCTCAAGGACACATCCAAACTCTGTCCAGGGATTTTTAGGCTCTCACCAAAGATGGCACTCCCGAGGCCAGAGTTCGCAGAGGGAATGGGGGAAGGAGAAAAACTGGAGCAGAACACACATTAATACCTTAATAACTTATCCTGCCATACTGTTACTGCACAAGAGTAGATTAGTCATCAGCTAATCATTCATTAATACAATTGGCAATAGCAACATCAACGTGAAGAAGCAGACAGAATGGTCATATGCCTCTCATCACCCCTCACCCCCACCAGCACTGAACTATTTCCCTTCCCTGTGAACCTGAGATGGGACTTGGGTGCCTCCCCACCCAGGCAGTATTCCTCACCTTTCAGATCCCTGCATCAGAATCTCATTGGGTAATTTTTCCAGTGTAGGTTCTTTGGGCACACTATGGACATATTCATTCAAAATCCCTGGGGAGGGGGTGGGAAATCTGCTTTTTAATGAGCTTCTCTGGGTGATTATCCTACGTTGTCTAAAGTTTGAGGATCTCTAGCCTAGTTCACAATAGAGAGGAAAAACACAGAAGAAAGTCCAACAGGAACTCTGGCAATGCAAACTGAACACTGGTGGCTTGAGGGAGAAGACGCTCCAGGAGAAGACAGCTGGGATTCCCACAAGGATTAAAGAGGGGTGTCATTCCTGCAGCATCGACGCCTCACCTGAAGGCTTAAGAACTGAGTTACTCACACAGCAGAGTGTCAAGAGCACAGGCTCTGGCACCAGGCTCCAGTCTGATTCTTACTACCTATAGCTGAGAAGCGGATTCCAGGGATAGGCTCCATTTTTATCAGCAAATAAACGTTGGTAATGTAGGACCGACTTCCACCATCCCAGGAGTTTCTGTTTGAGGGGGACATGTTATCTGTTTGCATGTCCTTTGCTCTTGTGCCAAGCTGAGACAAGGGACATACTTTGACGTCCCTTCACTAAATCCCCCATATGTTGTGTCTTCAAAGGTGGCATAAAATGACCTGTGAGCTCCTGAATCACTGTCAACGTGAAGGCTGCAGTCACTCCACTTTGCAGACACAGACCACTTAAATTCCAATTTAATCTACACTGTCCAGACTGAATAAAGGCAGAGCAGGACGCTCGGGTTCTATGAACTCATGGTAACAGAGAAAGACCACAGGTTCAGCCACGAATGCCTGTACCTGCCAGCGAAATGGAAGCTGGTAACCTGCCCCCCAAACCGCCCTACTAGGAGGAGTCGCTACAGAAGGCCTGGGGAGGATGCACCTAGTATGACCACTTTATTTAATGTTTTGATCATGATGATATAGTCAACATTGGTCAGAGCTAAAATAAATACTTATTTTAAGAGCTTAAGAAAAGTTTTCCTTTCCTTTAAGGATGTTAAAATGTAATGACAGAGCCTGGGATATTTTACTATGCTAGAAAGTAAAGAAGTACCCACAAAACAATGATGGAGACTCAAAAGAACACAGGAGCCTGGTGAAGGGGGCTTTCGCTGGCCAAATCTGGACCAATCAAAATATTGGTAGTTACAGATTATAATCTATTGAATAAAATAATCTACAACACCATACTGATATGAATAATTAAATAATAGGAGGGAAGAAAAAAGCTTTTTTTAAACAGTAGAATTCCGATTAATAAAGGTAAAAGAAATTATAAAATTAGAAGATACTCATATGGCAGTCACCACAGAATGATGGTTAATTTTATGTGTCAACTTGGCTGGCGATAGCATGCACTTATTTAATCAGCCCCCAGTCCAGGTGTTGCTGTGAAGGTTTTAGTAGATGTGGTTAATGTACAAGTCAGGTGGTTTTAAGTAAAGGAGATTAGTCTCAAAAATATGGGGTGGGCGTCATCCTATCAGTGAAGGCTTTAAAAGCAAAACCTGAGGTTTCCAGAAAAAATTGTGCATCAGGACTGCAGCATCAACCCCTGCCACAGTTTCCAGCCTGCCAGGCTCCCCTACAGATTTTGGCCTTGCCAACCCCCACAATCATGTGAGCCAACCCCTTGAAATAAGGAATACTTCAATTCCTTGACATAACCGATGCCCTGAAATAAACCAGTAATCTCCTAGTGGTCTTGTTTCTCTGGAGACCCCTGGAGAACCCTGATTTTCCAATAAATAAAGGTAGAAGAAATGCTAAGGTTAGAAGATAGTCATTTGGCAGTCACCACAGTAATAACTGATTTAGACAGGCGTCCTCAGTAGATGTGAAAACTAGCGGGAGAAAGTATGAGCGAAACAAGAAATTTAGGTAGGCTCAAAGTATCTCCCCACAAGACACTTACTGGTTACAAAGAGAAAACCAGTCAATTTACAGTGAAGAAATCTGGCAAACGCCCTCTAACGCCCCCAGTAATGGCATCCATGGACCTCAGGTGCTTTCTGATTGTGCTAGTTAGAAACAACTCCACTTCTGTGGGATTTCTGCCCAAACTGCGTGACCTGGGGATGCAGATCATGAGGAAACATCAGACAAACCCAAACAGAGGAGATTCTGCAAAACAACTGGCCAGTACTCTTCAAAAACATCAAGACCGTGAAGGATAAAGGAAGTCTGAAGCACTGCTGCGGATTAAGGCCACTCACTCAAGGAAAACGACTGCTAGACGCAGCCTGCAGTCCTGAATTGGAACCTGTACTAGGAAATTATTTTTCCTTTGCTATAAGGGACCTTAGAGGATAACTGGCAGAAGTTGAATAAGGTCTGCAGTTAGGTAACAGTTTTGTATCACTGTCAATTTCCTGATTTTGATCATTGTGCTATGGTTACTGTGGTTATAAAAGAGAGTGGTCTTCTTTTTAAGAAATAGACCTTGAGCTATTTAGAGGTAAAGGGGTCCTTTGTCTGCAATTTACTATCAAACACACACACACACACACACACACACAGAATGATAAAGCAAGTGTGAGAAAATGTTAACATGTGGGGAATCTGTGTGAAGGGCATATGGGGTTTCTTTGAACTATATTTTTGCAACTTTTCTGTAAGTCTGAAATTACTTAAAATAAAAAGCTTAAAAAATCTAGCACATTAAAAGCTAATGGCAATGAATATTCTTAAGTAAATTGAAAACGCAAGTGCACGCTGTTGACCTAATTCAGTACACTAAGGTGGGCCCTTATGCTCTACTACCCCTCAGAGAGAAAACTTTCAAGAAGCTAAAAAATGAAACAAAACCCCCCTCAGGCATCTTATTTGCAGACAGATTTCTTCTGAAACCTTCTTTTGTTCCCAACTCCCACTGCCTTTTCTGAGTGTTCTTTAATGCTGTCCCTGATACAGGAGAAGCCTTTGCCTTCCTATCCCGCGAGCCACGTCTCTGCCCTCTTTCGCATTCTCCAAGGCTGAATTCTTCCTGAATTTCTAACCCATCAGTGACACTCAACTTCCAAATGTGAAAAGAGCATGCATATATTACAGGTGGCAAGGACTGAAATTACTTCTCTTATTTCCCTGCTTTTGGGGGTTTGCATACAGATCTTCTCCTTTTCTGTGGCAAGTTCAGTGAGTTCAATTTTGATAAAGTAATTATTATTCAGGCATTTTCTAATGTAGAAAGCAGGGCTGGGAGTCTTTGCTTTGTATTTTGGGCAAGTCGCTTTACCATTTTGGTACTCTTTCTCATCTATAAAATAAGTTTAACAGATTCTGGACCTTTTCATCTCTTAATAGTCTATGACTCCAAGATTTGTTATAAACAAATATTCTTAGAATTGAAGTTATTTTTATTCAAAATAAGACCACTAGGTGGCAGCCAAGCTTTATTACAAACTTGAATTCTACTTTATAGACAACAAAATAATGTTTCCTGTTAGTGGTGACTCGATTTCAGGCAGCTGAACACAATCAAAAGCTTCATTCAGAAAGTAAACGTTGCTAAGAATCACATTCCTCAAGAGGTACAAAGTTAATGGTGCCTGAAAATTAAAAGAGCTGATTTTCTTTAAAATCTTACTACTTGATTTAAGATCTTCATCCAAATATTAAGAATATGCAGAAATTTCTTTGTTTTTTTTTTCAAAATGAATAAAATAACTGCACATGGTAAAACAAACAAGCAAACAAAAAAAATCCTTTAAGGAGTGTAGAGAGGGAAGTATATTGTTGGCTGGGAAAAAAGCAAAGCACAAAACAGTGCTTATAATATGCCACCATTTATGTTTCAGACTCTGTGTGTGAGTTTGTATATGTCCTGCTTGTACATTCATAGAGTATCTCTGGAGAAAGCACAAGGAAACTGGCCACAGTGGTTGCTTCTGGGAAGATGAATGGGGACGCTAGAGGACAAGACGGAATAAAGACTCATCACTATACTTTTTTCACTTTTAAAATCTTATGCCCTATGCATATACTATCAATTAAATATATATATATGACGACCATTCCATAGCCACACATAGTTTGATCTCATGCAGAATGTTCCTAATCTACTTAAAATTATATATATTTGGTTTTACCCAAATGACACTGCTGAGAACAGGCTTTGGAGCTTACCAGACCCAACTTTAAGTCCAGGCTCCACCACTAACAATGAGTGCAAACTTGGGCAAGTGACTTTGCTTCCATTTCCTTATCTGTAAATGGGTATAATAATAATCTTTTGGGAGTGTTTACAAGCGGAATTAAGCAAAGGGCCCCGTTTACATCAGGCATGCGGTAAGCACTCAGTGAAGTTTAGAGGCCTTTCTCTGCTGGCTTTCTGGTTAGGATATCCTGTTTGAAAAAGTAGATTCAGTGCCTGAAATAGAAAGGCACAGGTGTGTTGTTGTTGTTATTCTTATTGAGTTGTTGTTAGTTTGTAATAAATGGTTGCTCTGAAGAAATAAATACTGAAAAGCAAGTGTTCAGTGACTTGTGATCTATTTACGATCATGCACCCTTTGAAAGGAAGCTTGGCTTTCATTTTTCAAGCTGTTGAACCTAACAACTAGAACAGCAAGTAGAGGAGTAAGCAAAGGAGAGCGCATGGAGTGGTTACCTGGTCTCATTGTCAGCAACGCCATCCAATTTGAAAAATTCAGGCCAAAAAGTAAGGAGGCGATTGGAGACGTGAAACTAACACATAGCACACCTAGTTTGCTTGCCTGTGTCCCCACAGTTATGAAGAAACTATTGTGGAATGTGGTTTTGTGGGCTACCTTATGTCAGGACAACTAGAAAACAATCTGCTGTTTTTGTTGTTATATACTCTGTTTTCAGCCAAAATTGTTTCTAAGACAAAATAAGACATAAACACAGCAAACTCAGAAACCTTTCAAAAAATCAGTTACTGATTAATCTAACAGTTAAATAAACTGCTGTGACCACCATTGAATTTAACTACCTTCATTTTACCAATTAGGAAAACGAGGACAATGAAAGGGGTCTCAGCTCCCGGACTGAGCGACCAGGTCTCACCCAGGCCTCCCTCTTGCCACTGTTGTCCACTGCCTTAGACTGCAGGCCTTTTCCTTGTCTGGCCTGTAGGGGGCGGCAAAGAGGCCCATGAGACAGCATCGACCCGCTTCTCTCATCTCCCTGCCATATTTGTATTCCCAAGAAGAGGCCAAGGAATCAGGCAGCATCTTTCCTGAACCAAACTGGACCTCTCAGAGATCAATGAAGATCTTCTTGTCCAGATTACAAGTACATTAAGGAATTTGCAGATTATTTTGGGAACCAAGAATAGTGCGTTTTGCACAACAAAATGCGTGACAGCCTATAGCCCACACTCCTTAAACTGTAACTGTCTTTATGGGATAATAGGCACTCTAAAAATCTAAAGACAGGTGATAGTCATGTATTTAAAGTTAAGGTTAATATATGTAATAAAACTTCTACATTATTGGATGCATATATGTGCTTAGGTATAAAGTTGCAACTGCCAGTCTCCCTGGCAGATACCCCTTCTTTAAGTAGACATAGCTGTATGAGGTTTCTGGGAGAGCTATTTTAAAAGACCTGACTCGCAAGCAGGCAGGCCCTTTCACTTGCCCCTCCCTCTCCCTGTTGCCTGGGATATGAATGTGATGGCTAGACTATGACAGCCATTTTCTCATCATGTATGTGGTGACCCTGAGGATGGAAGCAATGAGATAAGGTTGAGAAAGGAGAAATAATGACGAAGCTGAGACCCCTAAGTCTGGACATATTTTACTTGAGAGAAAATTTTTCATCTTGTTTGAGCTGCAATTGTTTTGGATTTTTCTTATAAGCTGTCACTAGAATACAGGTTCCACAAGGGCAGGGATCTTTGTCAGGTTTTCTCATTGGTATGTCCCATGGACCTGTCGTGTTTAAGCATTCAACTGAGCCTCCTTTTAAGTATATGCCTAAACTATTGCTGTCTTGTAATATTCCAAAGGGTAAGTTTTGGATTTTTTTTTTAATGCTGACTAGAGGTTAGTAAAATATTGATGTGAACAAACACAAAGCAGCTGGGACCTTGGCAAAGAGTGAGTGGCAAGGAAGATTATCCAATCTAAGCTAAAAATAGTCTAGTCTCTGGGAAGAACAGGGGCTGCTCCCAGCTGAGGTAAACTGCTTACAGTGATTCTGGCCACAAGAAAAATTCTGAGAGGCTCAGAGTTGTTAGCCCCTCTTGCCTAGCAATTTGTGACTTTGCTATTGTAAAATATTTCATCCCACTTGTGAGGTCTTAAACAAACAAACAAATTGATAAATAAACCAAGCTCCTATCCTGGATTTTGAGTGTCTTAAATAAAGCCCATGTCTAATTTGTCTGTGTCTCTAGCACCTTGAAGAATGCCCAGCATGTAGCAAATCCTCCATAAACATTTGACAGCTTGAGCTGTATTGGAAATTTAAGGAACAGGGGGCATGAAATTTTCCTTCTCTTTTCCTCTCTCTCCCCACCCTTTTCTCCACACCTCTCCCAGGACCTTCACTCTGCGATTGCAGTCTGGGTTGCTAGGAGTATCTGTGGAAATAGAGCTAAGGACTGCCTGAAATTCCTCTACTAGAAATATGTTGCCTGTGCATTTATAAATTGATTTCTTAAAGATTCCTCTTTTAAAAGTAGGCTGTTGGGCAAAGAATACTGAGTTTTCATCTCAGTTTGCCCTTCACTTCTCAATTCCATACTTTCCCTAGATGTTTGTTTCCTTGCAAAATGGAAAGTTTTGACAAGATCTGTGGTTTCTAACTGGGAGCCTTGAAGACTGTAACAGGGCTAGATAAACTTTCAAATATTTCAAAAAGCCACGCAGGAATTGTGCGTTTATTATTCTGCAGCACAGGCCAGCCTAGAATGTCATTTTATTTTTGTTTTTAGGCTGAGTTTATATGGATGCAGTGTGATTCCAGTGATTCTCTGGTATTGATATTACCTTCTGCTTGACTACTTATGAAATGATGGCATTTCTGGGGCCCATGGGAGAAAAACTTTTGAAGAGGGTTCTAGGTATTAAACAGCTGGATCTTTAAGGTTTTTTATTGAATTGTCGCTTTCTAAGGTTCTACGTAGTGTAGAGGGTTGAGGAATAGGGTTGCTGTCTGCCGTTCACACCTGCTTGGACTCCTAGGAGATCTTGAAGAGGAGAGAAGGTCCTAGGACATCCAAGACCCAGTGGAGAGGCATTTCCTCCAGCCACCAGCACCATCGCCCAGCACTCTCTCCCCTCAGACTCCGAGCCCTTAGCAGCCCTTAGCAACAGCTCCCTCTGTTGTGATAATATGCTTGTCTAACACCTCTCCTCGTCATCATTTGGGGGTATTTGGTATTTATCAACTAAGATAGAAACAGTTTCCAACTAAATATTCATTGAACCTCAGAATTGTGTAACTTCTGAACTTTGCCAACACTGTGAAAGACCAACTAAATAATGTGGGCAGACGTGGCTGGATGTAAGCTCTTAAAGACATACAACATTTTAATCGTTTTGTGTCTGTAACTGTTATGGTGACCTCTACTTGCAAATATTCATCGACCCATGTTGTTTTTAAAACTAGTTTATCTTTCCTATGGAGCTATACAGGAAGTAAAATAATTGAAACTCAAGTTCTTTCCACTCAGGTGAATCATTATCCAAGGTAAATCAACAGGTTGCTATGTTCAGAACTGCATATGGTAGTTTAGGGGAAAGAATTCCAGAAAAGGAAGGGCAATTTCTTTTTTCCTTTTAGCCCTACACAGCATTGTAAGCCCTCGATCGATGTTTGCTAGAGGGTAACATCATTGTCACCCAAAAACTTTAAGCCGTTAATTCAAATATCTGAAGGTACTTGAACTGATGAACTTTAAAAGCCCTTCAAGCTCTGAGAGTCCATAATTACGGGCTAGTTGTCTACATCATTCATTTTTAAATTGTTCATCATTTTTTCATTTTAGTTATAATTTCCTGTTAAAAATTTTAGAGCCCCCAGTGGAGAGTTGGTCTAGGACCTATATTTACTGTGCTTCTAGGTACAAGAGATAAAAGTCTATGAATCATTGCTATAACCTGAACATCCTAGAAAATGCTCTTAATTTTTTTTTCTTGTCTTTTGGAAAGACCTGGCAGTTAAGCGCACAAGCCTTCAGAGTCAGGGAACTGGGATTGAACCCAGACTTTGGGCTTTTTACTTGTGTGATGGGGAGAATCTGACATCTCTGGGTCCACTTTCGGCTCTTGGCCAGGATTACTGTGTTAAGTGCTGCTTCTTGCCACAGCCCCTCCATTCTCCAAGAGGCTTCAGGGCTGGGCGTCTCTTCTGCAGGCCCCACTCAATAAGACAACACGGGGTGGGACTGATGGGCCCCCTCAGATCTCCAAAGTGAGAGCAGCTCCCTCAAAGGGTTGAAGCGGCGGTTAAATGAGGTGGCTTATAGAGGCCATTATTTTTGTGCTTTCTAGCTTGGCCCAAGCACTAAACTTATTTCCTCACAGCAGGAAATTTAACCCTCTAGTTTCCATTTCATTCTTAATTCTCTCCCATAACTTCTTTAACTATCACCGAGCAATAGGGGTTTCCCAGTTGTATAATTTTGCTAAGTTTTTGCTTGTGTATTCCCTGAAATAATTCATATAAATTATGAACTCTCACACACGTTTTAAGTTGCTTTCTAAAATGTTTTATCGTATGCATAAATAGCTGCAAATGATGCAATTTCAAGTTCATTAAAAATAATGTCATTTTAAACTTAAAAATATTTTATCCCTCTCTTAAATGTAGTCATTGGGCTCTAAAAACAAGAGTAATTTGATACCATTATATTAATCTACTGATGCCTAACAAATTACCCCTAAGTATAGCAGTTGAAAGCAACAACCGGTTATTATCTCACAGTTTCTCTAGGTCAGATAACCCAAGGTTTCTCGCAGGACAGTCAGGAGGCCGGCCAGGGTTGCGGTGTCACTGGGAGGCTTGACCGGGGGAGGATCTGCCTCCGGTGCTGTTGTTGGCAGGACACCATTCCAGGAGGGCACTTGGGCAAAGGCCCCCTCAGATCCCAGCTGCGTGGCCATCTCCATAAAGCAGTTCACTGTATGGCAGCTGGCGCCCCTCAGAGCAAGTGCGAGACAGCCAAAGAGGATGTGCAGGACAGTGGTCACCATCTTTTTTAACCTCATCTCAGAAGTGGCCTCCCATCGCTTTTGCTGCATTCTGTTTGTTAGGAGCAGCCATTAGGTCAAACCCACACTCAAGGGACGGGGCATGAGACCAGGAGGCAGGGTCAGCGGGGCTGTCTTAGTTTGCTAGGGCTGCTATGACAAATACTGCACCACACCATGGGTTAGCTTACAGAGCAGGCACTTTATTGTCTTACGGTTCTAGAGGCTAGAAGTTCAAATCAAGGTCTTGACAGGCCATGCTTTCTCCCAGAGTCTGTACCTTTCTGGTGCTACTTCGTCGCAATCCTTGGGGTTCTGTGGCTTGCATCTCTGCCTCTGCCACATGGCAATATGCGTCATTTTCTTCTGGCTTCTACTGACTGACTGTATCCAAATTTCCTCTGCTTATAAGGTCCGGAGTACTGAAAATAACTTCCTCATTGTCTAAGCCTTAGTATTTGAGAATTCCAGCATCAGAATAAGCCTAGAATATGAAGGTAATGGGATTGTCTGTATTTGAAATATAGAATCCCTGAGAAGCAGGAGGCAGTAATTAGATGCTGGATTTTAAATATTCAGAAATGTAAGATTCTGGTTTAAAGTGTGAGGTCATCTGATTTGCAGATACAAGGAGCTGTTCTTTTCCAAAAAGAGCTTGGAGTGCTGAGAATCATGCAAGCCTATTGAATTAGAAATGGCCTTGAGCTACCTCAGGGTTCAAGCATGATTATCTGAGACTGTGTACTCCAAACCTGCGTTACTTAAAATCAGGGAGCGTTGACTGGTAAAATGTATGGAATATAAAGAACAAGAGATGGACTATTTTAGCCAGAAAGGGTGACTATGACTGCATCTGTGCAAAGCTGAAAATGGTGTTAATCCATGTTTTTTAAAGCAATATGTTTTTCCCCTAAATTAGCTGTAAGCTCAAAAAAATAAAAAATAAATTTACCAGGCCACATAGGAAGAACAGGGACTTCAAAGATAGGAAGTAGGCAAGGGAATTCAAAGAAAGAAAGGCCAAAAATATTTATATATGGCAGTTTTAAATCTTGTCTAAAAGTAGTTTCTCATTTTACAAAGGAAGGGATGGAACCAAATACCCCTTTTCTTTGGTGGAATGATTTATGAGTCTCAGGTTTTTTTTTTTTAAACATTCCAAATTTGAGTATTTTAGTATTAAATACCTTTTAAATCTTTAAGGGTGATAAAATATTCTACAATGAATCTGGGAGCTTTAGAATTTTGCCTTGCTTTTAAGAGTATCATTTTATTGGTTTTCTCAGGGGAGTTAAGTACAGTTAGTAAAGAATACAAAACAAGAATTGGGGCACGGCATGTTTGCTTGCACAAATTAGGAATTGTGGTCTAAAATGAAGTAGTTACATTTAGGTCAATGTGATGGGGAGCATGGGGTTTCAAATGAAGTGTTCTGTATTCAAAGTGTGCAAATACTTGCATGCTTTGTAAATTGGTTCTACCAAAAGCCAGGAGTGTTGAAAATCTAAATCTATAGAGAAGTTTCCACTTTGACATTCTGGGTAAAGAGTAAATGTGTAGTATTTGACACATTTACTAATATGAGTGATAAATTTAATTAAATGTTATTGTCTAGATAAAATTTGTTTTTTAAAAAATATGCCTGGTTGGCTTTTAGAACCATTAAGACAATATATATCTATATTTATTCAAATGCCTCTTATAAATTGGAATACTGTACTAGAGATTAGGGTTATTTTTGATTAAAATAAAGGTAGTAGAAATATATATGACATTTGGACACATATGTCAAAAGAGGATTTCAGAAAATCTCAAGGGCTTAAATTTTCATGTATCAATCTTTGTTATTCATATGGAATTACAAGATACCAAGATACTTTTTGATCTCCATACTGGTAAATCAAACCCTGCAGGTGGTATTGGGTTAAGATATTACTAACTGGGAGAATCATTTGGATTTATACAAACTTTTTTCTTATAATAATACTGCTTAACATGATATAAATTTGGTAAGGAAATGTTTTGCTTTTCTAAAAGAAGAAAAATTTGTAGATCAGAAAAGGGAAAAAAATTAATTTAAAAGCTTTGATATCTGGCCAGGATTTGGTAGAGCTAAACTATAAGTGAATGCATGCCTATATTTTGATTGTAATATTACTAGAATTTAGATAATAGGAGACAAGATGAAGTTGCCCAGGCAGAACTCATAGATATGAATCTTGCCCTTATACCTATGTATCAAGACATTGAAAATGGGCTCGATGTGGTAAAATGACTTTCTTATACAGAACCTTAAATTGTATGTTTCTCCTTTGCTCAAAGTGGAATACATATATCTTCCGTTGTATATGTAGATGTAGATGTACATCCATATCTTTTCTTCCTTTCTAAATCTATCTACTAAAATGACACAGCTCCCTAGCTGGAATGAACCTAGTAGTCAACCACAGCACTTGGAGTGTGGCTTCTAACACCAATTCACCACTTAAAGGAACTGGTTCTCCCTTAAAGAATGGCTGGTTCCATGCTGTGGAAAGGTTAAGCTGAGCCTGGAGTATCATCCTGTGCCAGAAAGCAAGGAAATTTTCAAATATCAATGGGGTCATGTTGAAAGGAGATGGGAACTCACTTTAAAAAAGGGCTTCATTGACTAAAGTGGTGACAACTTGACATCAAAAAGCAAACAGTGGCCGTAGTCAATAAATATATAGCAAATCTACAAAAGGCCTTAAGTCCATAATGACGTGAAAAAAGAGAAGTGTTCTCCATGGAAGTGACTAGAACAGAAAGTAACACTGTTAAATACTCAGTCACACTGGTATTATTTATCTTATTGATAAAATACACAAAAATTGGTAAATATTGAATATATTGTTAAATGGTATTTTCTGACATGAGGGAGGCTGTCAGAAGACTGAACATCCCTCTCTTCCCATACTCTACTCCTTCCCTCCCTAGTCAATGACATTTCCTGATATTCCTATGAATCTATCTTATCCATGTTTTTCTACTTTTAACTGCACATACATCTGTCCATAAATAATGCCCAGTAGTATTTAGTTTGTTTTAGAAACGTACATTATCATCCTGTTATTTGCAACTTAACTTTTCCCTTTCAGGGTTTTGTTTTTTGATGTTTATTCCCGTTGGCACTCATCCATGTCTCCCGGGGTCTGTTCCATTAGCTCAGATGACTATCTCTGCACTAGAATCATGTGGCACTGGAAAGTCATACTTAGCTTTGTGAAAACCCTTGATTCCTGATAAGTAAGTTTCCCCTACCTTATTGTTTGTCAAAAAATTCCCTTGCTGTTATCAGTCGCTTAGTTTCACCTAAAACTTAGGATCTGCTTGTCAAAAGTTTTAATTCTATTGAATTTACAAATTCAGATTGACCTGATTTAACATATTTCAGTAATTCAGTTTTCCTATCTATGGTTAAGGCAAAAATCTCCATTTACTTAAATTTTCTTGGAAATCTTTCTGGATAACATTTGTGCTTGTTTTTATTGTGGAAAATTTTAAACATATACAAAGGTTAACAGATTAAGTAAGATATCCCCCACCCCCATTTACCCATCATCAATCTAAACAATTATCAACTTGTGGCCAATCTTGTTTCATTTATACTCCCACACACTCCTACCATCTTCCTGTTTTATTTTGAAGCAAATCCCAGACATCATATCATTTCATCCATAAATATGTCTCTAAGTATCTCTAAAAGATATTACCCACAAGACAATTAGTACCACTAAAAATTAACAATAGTTTCTTAATTTCATAGTATAGTCAGTCAGTTTCCAACGTTCAATCATCTCATAAATGTCATCATTTGTTTCAATTTGCGTGTTTGAAATGGGATCTAAATTAGGATCAAAATAATGAGATTAGCTGGGATGTTTATTAAGTCTCCTTCCATATCCCTTCTTTTTGTTCAAGAAACTAGATTGTGGGCCTGGTGTTTTCTGGTTGCATCCCCGTTGTGTAGTTCAACATGTTCCTTTAGTCCTCTGTTTAATTTAGTTGGACCTAAAAGTTTGGGCAGATTCAAGATGGAATTTTTTTTCCAAGATTATTTCAAAGGTGGTGGTATGTCGTCCACCAAGAGATACATAATGTCCATGTTTTCCCTTTTTTGAGATATTGGTAGCATTGACAGGCACTAGGTGTGGCAGAATGTTATTCTAATTCCAACAAACTGTCTATGTTTATTAGCTAAAATACTCCTATAAAGAGAAACTTCATCAACTATCTGAAAACCCTGAGATATATTAATAGTTGGGATATAAAAACTAGGAAAAATGTTTGATGGTTTCCCTTTATTTTCCTACTTGACTAACATCATCCAATCTTAACCAATTAGTTTTTGTATTTTCATTATTAACTCATGGTTTTAAACACATTGGATGCATTTCAATCAGTTGTAGTTACTGTCCTTTTGGATGATCAAATTGTCCCATCTTTGAACACAAAAAGTTGGCTCTTGAGTACTTTTTACACAACCCTAAGAGTCCATTAACTGAATACACATCAGATTAATCAGCTTCATTATAGTTTATATTTTTAGCAATTTTCAAACTGAAATTTGGTGTTATAATTATGTTAATTATTTTCATGCTTCCAAAGTAGAAATCTACAAGACAAGGCATAATTATTCTCGTCCTCCCTTCCCCTCTAAGTAACCATTTTTTAAAATTCCCTTTTATTGAGGTATAATTTGCATAATACAAAATGCACAAATTTTAATTGTACATTTTAATGAGTTTGGGCAAATTTATACATCCATATAAATACCACAAGAATCAAGGTATAGAACTTTCCCAGTTGACTCTCACCCTACCTCCCAGCCCCAGGAACTGCTTTCTGCCACCATGGATTATGTTTGTCTTTTTGACAGTTTTATATTAATGGAATCACCCAGTGTGTAAACTTGTTAGCTTCTTTGGCCTAGCATAAAGTTTTTGAGGTTCAGCCATGTAGTTGTATGTATGAATGATTTCGTTCCATTAAAAAACAAAGCAGCTTTATTATGGTATAATTAACATCCAATAAACTGCACATATTTAACGTGTAAAATTTGATAATGTGCAGAAAAGAGCTAACACAGCAAGCTTGAGACGGCTCTCCTTCGAAATGCCCACTGGCAATGTTGGCCCTTGGCTGACATGTGAGAAATTGGATTTTGGGAGGGTTCGCACCATTCCCTGAAGAGAGTGATTCATTGTGCTTAAACTGTTTGTGCAACCAATATGGTTTCTGCTGAACACCTGCTTTCCTTCTGGGTGTCTGGAATTTTGACTTCTGGGCAGAGGATACCCATGTCACCAGCCTCCAATAAAAACCCTGGGCACTGAGCCTTTAGTTAGCTTCCTAGGTAGACAGCATTTCCCACGTGCGGTCTCACTTCATTGCTGGAGGAATTCAGCACATGCCGTGTGACTCCACTGGGAAAGGACTCCAGGAGGCTCACGCCTGGTTTCCCCCAGACTTTGCCTCTGTGCCTTTCCCTTCGCTGAGTTTGCTTTGTGTCCTGTCACTGTGCTAAAGCTTGGCCATGAGTATGACTCTGTGCTGAGTCCTGCGAGTCTTTCTAGTGAATCACTGAAGCTGGGGGTGGCCTTGGGGACCACTGACACAGATAAATTTTGATACCAGTGAAATCACCACTATAATCAAGACAACGAACCTATCTATTGCCCCCAAATTTTCCTCACGCCCTTTGCAATCCCTCCTTCCTGCTACCCCTCAGCCTTTACTAATCTTCTGTCATTATAATTAGTTGGCATTTAAAAGAATTTTATGTACATAGAATCATACAATATATACTTTCTTTTATGTCTGGTTTCTTTCAGTTTGTTTTCAGTGTAATTGTTATGTGTAGCCATTGTTCACCCTTTTTATTGTATATATATCACATGATCTGTTTTACTCACCTAATGGTGGATATTTGGATTATTTCCAGGTTTTGGCTATAACGAATAAAGCTGCAATGAGCATTAACATTCAAGTCATTTTATGGATATATGCATTCATTTCTTTTGGGTAAATACCTAAGAGTGGTACAGCTTAGATCATATTGGAGGTTGTGTTCAACTTTTTAAAGAACTGCCAAACTATTTCCAAAGTTGTACCACTTTACATTCCCACCAACAGTAAAGGAGAGCTCCGGTTCCTCCACATTCTCATCAACTTTTGTTATGGTCTGGCTATTTAATCTTAGCCACGCTAATACATTTATTGTGGTTTTAATGTGCATTTCCCCAATTGTTACCGGAAGCATGGCTATTCAAGAAGAACTGGCACCACAAAGGAGAAACACATCTCCCAGTGAAAAGATGATTTATTGTGAGTGCCCAAGCAAGGAACTGAGGGACTCGGCCCCAAACCAGTTTAAAGGGAGAATGGGAGCTAGGGTTTTTATAGGCAAATAAAAGGGGTAGGGGAGAAGAAAAACAAGTGATGCCAGGGGTCTTGTGAGGAGGGTACGTGCAATTTCTCAGTCTTGCCTTGTCTCAAACACGTTTCAACTTGTCCTTGGTTTCAGTGGCTAATAAACCACAGTTTAGATATTATTGTGCGGGTGCGAAGTCTTCATGGCTCCTTTCTCAGAAGAACGCTCAAGGATATTAAGCTTTCTGTCTGAGAAACGTTACAGATTTACTGGGTCGTAAGGTGCTCCTGACACCATTTTGTCTGGTTTTGCTTTGAGCTGTTATCTTATTCCTGTAAGCAAAACTGAGAAGGTCTGGTTAATATGCTTCAGGGAAGTAAGTACAAAGAGTAAACTTCTAAAATTAGATTCATAGAAAACCAGTTCAATTAGTTTTAGACTTTTCAGAGCTGCTTATGTGAAGAAATTTTTAGTAAGCACATTTTCCATCTATCACAATGACCAGTGATATTGAGTATGTTTTCACTGAGCATTTTTTGCCATAGGTGAAATATCTGTTAAAAACTTTTACTCATTTCATCAGGTTGTTTCTCTTATTGTTAAGTTGTGGGAACTCTTTATATGTTCTGGATATAAGTTCTTTGTCAGCTATGTGATTTGCAAATATTTTATTCCAGTATGTGGCTTGTCTTTTCCTGCTTTTTGGAAGAGCATAAGTTTTTAACTTTAATGAAGTCAAGTTTATTGATTTGTTCATTTCTGGATCATGCTTTTGGTGTCTTAGCTAAGAAATCTTAGCCTAACTCAAAGTTGCAAAGGTCGTCCCTTGCGTTTTCTTCTAGAACTTTTATGGTCTGAAGTTTTACATTCAGGAACATGATCCATTTTGAGTTAATTTTGTATAAGGTGAGAAGTTGGATTGAGTTCATGTTTTTGCATATAGATATCTGATCGTTTTGCAAAAGATTGTACCTTACTGAATTGCCTTTGAACCATTGTTTTATTTTTTTATAGTTAAATCTCTTATTCATTTGGAATTTTCCTCGTGTATGGTAAGGGGAATGGATCCAATTTTGTCTTTTTCCATATGGCTATCCTGTTATTTCAACACCACTTTTAAAAATATCCATCTTTTCCAATAATTTGAAAGGCTGCTTCTATCTTACACTAAATTTTTATATGCAATTGGATCTATTTGCGGATTTTCTATTCTGCTACATTTGTCATGTGCCAACATCATCAATTTTAGATGATTTTGTCCTTAACTACTGTAAGGTGATAGAAAATGCCTGTGATTTCTACTGGGGACAAAGTCGCAGGCACTGGTCCTGTGGCATGGCTTCAGCTGCAGCTCCTGGCCTCTGCTTCCTGCCCATTTTCTGGGCCTGGACTTCTGCCTTGCACTGATGCCATGAGCCCCAGTATCTCTGTAAGATATTAGAGTTTTGGTTTTGGTAGTCAGCACCAGTTTGTTGCTTGCACACAAATGCTTACTGTGACCCTAAGTGTATATTTTTTTGCGATTTGTTTGTCAAACTTAAGGGGGAACCTTTAATAGTGAGAATTTTAGTGCAAATGAGGGGGAGAAGAAAGTGACAAGGTGATGGCCTGGGAGGAGGTGGGGGTCTGGGTGGTGCATGGCGCAGCTTTGTGAGACAGCATTAAACAGATGGGTGTTTCTCTTCCTTTCAAAACAT
>PVKH010005505.1:0-22017 GCA_004027955.1 Chaetophractus vellerosus | reverse complement strand
CAGCTATCTTGCTCCAACATGTGGACTTTGGTATGAGAAGAAACTTAGGCTTTGTGGCCTGGTAACTGTAAGCTTCTACCCCAAATAAATACCCTTTATAAATACTGACCAATCTTTGGTATATTTCCAAAGCACCCCTGTGGCTAATACAGAAACTTCTGGATCTGTATAAGCAGAAGAGTTCTAGGCTGAGTGAACAAAACCCTAACTCAAATTACAAATGTAGAGAATCATGGCCCCTTAATCAATTCCCAGACTTGAGACAGTTTACAGACCCAGAGCCCCTTGAATGAGGAGAAGGCCTGGTCTCCTTGGGGAAGGATCCTGTTAAACTGCCAAAAATTTATACGGTTCCTCCTCCTCCCACCTTTCCCCAGGGAGAACTGCGGCCTTTCGCCAGAGTAAGTGTGCATTGGAGAAAAGGAAATGATCAGACATTTCGGGGATTATTAGACACTGGCTCAGAAGTCACATTAATTCCAGGAGACCCAAAATGTCACTGTGGTTCACCAGTCAGGGTCGGGGCTTATGAAGGTCAAGTGATTGATGGAGTTTTAGCTCAGGTCCATCTCAGAGTGTGTCCAGTGGGTCCCCCAGACCCATTCTGTGGTTATTTTCCCAGTTCCAGAATGCATAATTGGAATAGACATACTCAGTAAATGGCAGAATCCCCACATTGGATCCCTGACTTGTGGAGTGAGGGCTATTATGGTTGGAAAGGTCAATTGGAAGCCCCTAGAACTGCCCTTCCCTAGCAAAATAATAAATCAAAGGCAATACCAGATTCCTGGAGGGATTGCAGAGATTAGTGCCACCATCAAGGATTTGAAGGATGCAGGGGTGGTGATTCCCACAACAGCCCCATTCAACTCTCCTATTTGGCCAGTGTAGAAAACAGATGGATCTTGGAGGATGACAGTAGATTATCATAAACTTAACCAGGTGGTGACTCCAATTGCAGCTGCTGTCCCAGATGTGGTATTATTTCTTGAGCAAATCAACACTTCCCTTGGTACCTGGTATGCCGCTGTTGATCTGACAAATGCTTTTTTCTCAATTGTCATTAGTAAGGATCACAGAAAACAGTTTTCTTTCAGCTGACAAGGCCAGCAGCATACCTTCATTGTCCTGGTTCAGGGGTATAACACCTCTCTAGCCCTATGTCTCAATATTTCCTGAAAGGAACTTGATCATCTTTCCCTCCCAAAAGATATCACACTGCTCCATTGTATTGATGATATCATGTTGATAGGACCTACTGAGCAAGAAGTAGCAAAGACTCTAGATTTACTGGTAAGGCATTTGTGTGAGAGAGGATGGGAGATAAATTGAACAAAAATACAGGGTCCTTCCACCTCAGTGAAATTTCTAGGTGTCCAGTGGTCTGGGGCCTGTCGAGATATCCCTTCTAAAGTAAAGGAAAAGCTGTTACACCTGGCCCCTACTATGACCAAAAAAGAGACACAATGCTTAGTTGGCCTCTTCAGGTTTTGGAGACAACACATTCCTCATTTGGGTGTGCTATTCCAGCCCATTTACTGAGTGACCAGAAAAGCTGCTAGTTTTGACTGGGGACTGGAACAAGAGAAGGCACTGTGACAGGTCCAGCCTGCTGTGCAAGCTGCACTACCACTTGGACCATATGATCCAGCAGATCCAATGTTGCTGGAAGTTTAAGTGGCAAATAGACATGCTGTCTGGAGCCTTTGGCAGGACCCTATGGGGGAATCACAACACAGACCCTTAGGATTTTGGAGCAAAGCCCTGCCATCCTCTGTGGATAATTACTCCCCTTTTGAGAAGCAGCTTTTGGCTTGCTACTGGGCCTTAGTAGAGACTGAATGCTTAACCATGAGCCATCAAGTTACCATGAGACCTGAGTTGCCTATCATGAGCTGGGTATTGTCTGTCCCACCAAACCATAAAGTTGGGCATGCACAACAGCACTCAATAATAAAGTGGAAGTCGTATACACGAGATAGGGTTCAAGCAAGTCCTGAAGGCACAAGTAAGTTACATGAGGAAGTAGCCCAAATGTAACCACCTCTGCCATGTTACCATCTCTTTCTCAGCCCACAGCTTTGGCCTCTTGGGGAGTCCCTTACAATCAGTTAACTGAGGATGAGAAAACTCGGGCCTGGTTTACAGATGGTTCTGCACGATATGCAGGTACCACTCGAAAGTGGACAGCTGCAGCACTGCAGCCCTTTTCTGGGACATCTTTGAAGAATAGTGGTGAGGGCAAATCCTCCCAGTGGGCAGAACTTCAAGCAGTGCACCTAGTTGTTCATTTTGCTTTGAAGAATAAATGGCCAGAGGTGCGTTTGTGCACTGATTCGTGGGCTATTGCCAATGGTTTGGCTCGATGGTCAGGGACTTGGAAGGAACATGACTGGAAAATTGGTGACAAGGAGGACTGGGGAAGAGGTATGTGGATAGATTTTTCTAAGTGGGCAAAAGACATGAACATATTTGTGTCCCATGTGAATGCCCACCAGAGGGTAACTTCAGCAGAGGAAGAGTTTAATAATCAAGTGGATAAGATGACCCACTCGGTGGCTAATGCTCAGCCTCTTTACCCAGCCACTCCTGTCATTGCCCAATGGGCTCATGAACAAAGTAGCCATGGAGGTAAGGATGGTGGCTATGCATGGGCTCAGCAACATGGACTTCCCCTCACCAAGGCTGACTTGGCTACGGCCACTGCTGAATGTCCAATCTGCCAGCAGCAGAGACCCACACTCAGCCCCTGATATGGTACCATTCCTCGAGGTGACTAGCCTTCTACCTGGTGGCAGGTTGACTACATTGGGCCACTTCCACCATGGAAGGACCAGTGATTTGTTTTAACTGGAATAGACACATACTCTTGGTTTTGGCTTGCATTTCTGGCATGCAGTGCTTCTTCCAAAACTACCATCCATGGACTTACCAAATGTCTTATCTACTGCCCTGGCATTCCACACAGCATTACTTCTGATCAAGGAACCCATTTCACAGCAAATGATGTGCAGAAATGGGCACATGCCCATGGAATTCACTGGTCTTACCATGTTCCCCATCACCCTGAAGCAGCTGGATTAATAGAATGGTGGAATGGCCTTTTGAAGACTCAATTATGGCACCAACTAGGTGGCAATACCTTGTAGGGTTGGGTCAGTGTCCTCCAGGAGGCTGTGTATGCTCTAAATCAGCATCTGCTCTGTGCTGCTGCTTCTCCCATAACCAGGATTTATGGGTCCAGGAATCTAGGGGTTGAAATGGGAGTGGCACCACTCACTATTACCCCTAGTGACCCACTAGGAAAATTTTTAGTTCCTGTCCCTTCAACCTTTAGCTCTGCTGGTATACGGGTTTTAGTCCCAAAAGGAGGAATGCTGCCACCAGGGAACACTACAATGATTCCATTGAACTGGAAGTTAAGACTGCCACCTGGCCACTTTGCCCTCTTCTTGCCTGTGACTCAACAGGCAAAGAAAGGAATTACTTTGCTGGCTGGGGTGATTGATCCTGGCTCTCAAGGGGAAGTAGGACTGCATCTACATAATGGGGGTAAAGAAGAGTTTGCCTGGAATGCAGAAGATCCTCTAGGGTGTCTCCTAGTACTACCATGCCCTGGGAGTAAAGTCAATGGAAAATTGCAACAAACCAATTCAAGTAGGACTAATAATGGCCCAGAATCTTTGGGAATGAAGGTTTGGGTCACCCCACCAGGCAAAGAACCATGGCCAGCTGAGGTGCTTGCTGAGGGTAACAGGAACATGGAATGAGTAGTGGAAGAAGGTAGTGATAAATATGAACTTCGACCATGTGACCAGTTACAGAAACAAAGACTGTAATAGTCATGAGCCCTTCTTCCCTGTTTCATTATGAGTATGACTGTATATGTACACAAAATGAATTTCTTGTTTTCTTCCCCAACCTTTTCCCCTATCAAATGAAAAGTTGTATTAATTTCATGTCATAATTTTTAAGGATATCAAGTTTAAGAGTGAATTTTGCCCAAGGTCTTGCACCATATTCTGTGGGGAATTAATGCATTTCTTGTTGTACACAGGGGAGTTAAACAATGTTAGGCAGAAATATGTATGTATGCTTGTATGTTATTGTTTTTACTTAGAGACTAAGTATGGTTTAGGGTAATGTGTATGGTTGCTGAGTTGACAAGGCGTGGACTGTGATGGTTAGGCTAATGTGTCAACTCAGCCAGGTAATTGTGCCCAGCTATTTGGTCCAGCAAGCACTGGGCTAATTGACTTTACTGCATGGATGGCTGATTACATCTGCATCAATCAGCGAGATTGGATCAAGAATGGATGATGCTTTTATCCATTCAGTTGACTGCCATAAAAGGGAACTGATTTCAACATTCAGAGAGAATTTCCCAGCTCATCGTTTGACAGTGAACTTCTCCCAGGAACTCATCAAGGACCCTTCATTGGTCCTTCATCGGATCCCCTACCTGTGGAACCTGGACTTGTGCATCCCCATGGCCATGTGAGAAACTCATAAAATCTTATATTTTTTACAGGTATTTCCTGTTGATTCTGTTTCCTGAGAGAAGCCTGACTAGAACAGGGTGGGCGGGGGATGGCATCAGACTATGCAGACAGGGAATAACTCTCTCACAAAAGCAACCAAGAAAGAACCAAATGCTGTCTGAGGGACCTACTTTGGGAGTCAGCAGACCAAGGCAGGGCTACACAACTTCCAGAAGAGAGAGGGACAGAGAAACAAATTACCCAAAAGAACATCTTGAGTTACCAAACCCCTGTGGTGGCTGGGAAGGGCTCCCATTCCCCAGCAACAGGGAAAAGGAAGGTGGGGTCAGGGGAGTTTTCTTCAATGATTTTGTCCAGCAGAGCCTGCTTTGAATCTCAGCTCTGGCCAGATCAAAACACAGGAAAGCCAACACTTAGAACAACTCCATGGAAAGGTGCACAGATGAGCACCATCTGCTGGCAATTCTGGGAATTGCACAGACAAAAACTGCTATTTGGTTCTCTCTGTACCCTAACTCCTGGGAGAAAATCTGTGCCCCATTAGTGAGTCCCTAGTCCAATTTTGATAACTTATGCTGTGCAATTTGAAATACTTAGAATACATAAAAACAAATAACAAAGAAAATCTGTGGAAAAGAAAACAATAGGCAAGAGAAATTGGCCATCAGTGTAAACTCACCAACATATTCAGATGCCTACAAATCAGCAAAAAATTACAAACTATACTAGGAAACAGGAAAAAATGACCCAGTCACAGGAAAAAAAAAACAAATATCTTGAAGAATTACAGAGTTTAACATAATTAATCAGGGATAACCACACAACTCTCCTAAATCAACTCAAAGAACTGAAAGAAAATATGACTAAAGAGATAATGGACATTAAGAAGACACTGGGTGAGCATAAAGAACAATTTGAAAGCCTAAAAGGAAAAGTAAAACTCCTTATGAGAATGAAAGTCATGGTGGATGAGATTAAAAATACATTGGAGGGCCGGCTGTAAAGCCCAGTTGATAGGGCGCTGGTTTACCACATGGGAGACCCTGGGTTCAGTCCCCGGGGCCTCTCTGGGTAAGCGGACTGCTTGAGAAGGCAAAAGCTGCCATGGGTGGGGCAGAGCCACCATGGGCAGGGCAAAAGCCACCACGGGTAGGACAAAGCCACCACGGGTAGAACAGAGCCACCTGCGAGCAGAGTGGAGCTTCCTGCAGGCAGGGCAGAGCCACCCGCAAGTGGGGCAAGCCGCCCATGAGTGCGCAAGGCCACCGCTCACCGGTGAAGCTGACTGGGTTCGTCACTGCAGCGGGGTGGGGAGACAAAAAGCAGAAAATAAAAAATAAATCTCAAAAAAAAATACATTGGAGACACATAAAAGCAAATTTGAATAGCTTGAAGACAGAATTGGTGATTTTGATGACAGAACATCCAAACTGGAAAAGACAGGAGAACAGAAAGAAAAGAGAATAGAAAAATGGAACAGAGTCTCAGGAAACTGAATGGCAATGAGAAACACAAAAACATATGCATTATCAGTGACCCAGAAGGAGAAGAGAATGAAAAAGAATCAGAAAGACTATTTGAGAAAATAAAGACCAAAAAATTCCCAACCCTTTTGAAAGACATAAATATTGATATCCAGGAAGGACAATACACCCCAAACAGAATAAATCTGAATAGACCTACACCAAGAACTTGAATAACATGATAAACGAACTAGAAGATTGTAGATTTCTATAGCACATACACCCAAAAAACAGCAGGATATAC
The DNA here is from genome assembly GCA_004027955.1 of Chaetophractus vellerosus. NCBI lineage: Eukaryota > Metazoa > Chordata > Mammalia > Cingulata > Chlamyphoridae > Chaetophractus > Chaetophractus vellerosus. Next base: position 15,748 of record PVKH010005505.1, on the reverse strand, counting down.
ATTGTTTTCTAGTTTTACCCACTGATTATTCAGGAGTGTATTATTTAGCCTCCACGCATTTGTGAATTTTCCCATTTCCCATGTATTACTGATTTCTGGTTTCATTCCATTATATGAGGTGCTTTGTTTAATTTTGATATGTTTATATTTATTGAGACCTGTCATGTGACCCAACATGTGGCCTATCCTGGAAAAAGATCCATGAGCACTTGTGAAGAATGTTTATACCTCTGACTGGGGGAGCAACATTCTGTATATGTCTGTTAGGTCTAGTTCCTTTATCATATTGTTCAAGTTCTCCATTTAGCTGTAGATTTTCTGTCTAGTTGTTCTGTCTAATGCTGTAAGTGGTATGTTGAAGTCTCCAACTATTATTATAGAGATGTTTATTTCTCCCTTCATTTTTTCCACAGTTTATCTCAAGTATCTTGGGGCACCTTGGTGAGGTGCATAGATATTTATGACTGTTATTTCTTCCTAGCGGATTATCCCTTTTACTAATATATAATGACCTTCTGTATTTCTTATAACATTTTGCATTTAAAGTCTGTTTTGATTGATATTAGTATAGCTACCCTTGCTCTTTATTAGTTACTGTTTGCATGGAGTATCTTATTCCAAACTTTCAATTTCAGCTGGTTTTTAACCCTGTGTCTAAGGTGAGTCTCTTTAGGCACTATATGAATGGCTCCTGTTTTATTCTTTTTTATCCCTTCTGTCAGCCTATGTCTTTTTATTGGATTGTTCAATCCATTCACATTCAATGATATTACTGGAAATGCAGTATTTACTTCCAACATTTTTTCTTTAGATTTCAATGGCATATCTTCTTTTCATATTTGTACTCTTTTGGTTATCCTTTTTGCTGGTATTGCCTTCTACACTCTCCTCCAAACCTCTCTCTCCTGTCTCTTTTTTGGGGGCTGTAAGGTTTCTTTTAATACTTCCTGCAAGAGCAGATTATTTTTCACAAACTCTCTTAGTTTGTGTTTATTTGTTAATATTTTAAACTCACTTTCATATTTGAAGGACAATTTTACTTGATAAAGAATTCTTGGCTGGCAATTTTCTCTTTCAGTATCATAATTATATCATACCACTGTCTTGTTTTCTCCATGGTTTCTGATGAGAAATCTACACTATGTCCCTTGTATGTGACGGTTTGCTTCTCCCTTACTGTTCTCAGAATTTTCCCTTTATGTTTGACTTTTGACATTCTGAGCAGTATGTGTCTTAGAGTAGGTCTACTGGGATTTAATCTGATTGGGGTATGCTGTAGATCGTGGTCATGGGAATTCACATCTTTCATGAGTTGGGAAATTTCCCACCATTATTTCCTCAAATATTCTTTCTGCCCCCTTTCCCATCTCTACTTCTTCAAGAACTCCCACGAACCATATGGTGGTGTGTTTTATGTTATCATTCAAGTCCTTGAGCCCCTGTTATTTTTTCCCATTATTTTATCTATATATTCTTTTCTTTCTTTAATTTCAGTGCTTCTTTTTTCTGCATCACTTATTCTTTCTTCTACCATTTCAAGTCTGCTGTTGTATGTCTTTATATATGTTTTCTATCTCACCTATGGTGTCTTTCATTCCCATAAATCTGTTATTTTTCTATTCACATTATTAAATTCTTCTTTGTACCTACCTGTGCTTTCTTGATGTCCTTTATCCCTTATATTATATTATCTTTCAACTCATTGATTTATTTTGGACATTTCTATGAACCTCTTTGATGAGTTGTCTCAAATCCTGTGTCTCATCTCAGGCTTTGCTATATTCCTTTGGGCATATCTTCATTTTCTTAGTATGTCTTGTAATGTTTTGCTCATGTCTGGGTACCTGATTATGATGGTGAGTTTATTCATATGCTCAATTTGTCTCTCTTATGTATGGAATTAGTAGCAGAAACATGTTTGTTACTGTCATTCTTTGATTCTTGTTTCAACCTGTTCTAGGTCTTTAGTATTGTCCCTGTTAATTACTTAAATCTGGGCCATGGACCCAGAAATGGGTTGCAGATCCATTCCAAGATGCTTGGAGTAGGAGGCTGTAAGGCCAGAAAAAGCCTCTTGTATTTATTTGCTTTTAATACCTTGACATGCCCTTCCTTGTTCTGCCAGCAGATGGAGTTCTTCAGCAGCCCTCTCAGGTCAAAACCTGGTCTTGTGTGTTCACTGCAAAACCAACTGCCAAAATTTGGCAGAGGCTCCTGCCTCAAGGCTGTTCAGAACTTCTCAGATCAAACATTCTCCCAGGCTGTTCTCTAAACTTTTGCTGGCAGTCCTCTCCCTTTTCCCAGGTAGGAAGTAATTCACTCCCCTCTGTGTCCTCAGTAACCATTCCTGGTCAGTAGGGAGGGTGACTGAGGAGGTCAGATATCTCTACTCCAGTGCCAGCTCCCTAGGCAAACAACTGGCCTGGAAGGACTTGTAAGACACAGCACACCAGATTTACTAGCCAAAACTTGAATCAACCTTAGGCTGCATTCCTCCCTCTCCCAGTTGCTGAGGAGGTGTATACCTAAGGCCCCCTCTGTCTGTAGCCACCAGCCAGAGGCTGGAAAATTCAAATCTGTTTGCTTGCAGTGATGGCAGAGGCAGCTTTTCCTCAGAGTCTTTCCATTGAGATTTTTTTTTCCTGTGCCCCTCTCTCTTCTGGGCAGTGTCCAGCCATCCCCTGCTCATCTAAACCATTGAATATTTTTTCCAAGCCATTTCTGCCTGACTGTTCACTATTTTTCTGAAGAGAAGTGAATCCTGTGTCTCTCTAATTTGTCATCTTCCCAGAAGTCCTTCCTGTTTCCTGACATACTCTCCAATACTTGCAATTTTCTGTTTTTTTTAAATAGTGGCTATTCTAGTTGGTGTGATAGATCTCATTGGTTTTTATGTTAATTTCTCTAATATATAATGATGTTGAACATCTTTCCATGGATTTTTATCCATTTATATATCCTCTTATGAATGCTGTCTATTCACTCTTTTGCCAGTTTCCAATTGGGTTGTCATATTTTTTGTTGTTGAATTGTAGAATTTCTTTATTTACTCTGGGTATTAAACCCTTATTAGATATGAGTTATCCAAATATTTTCTCCCATTGGATAGGTTGCCTTTTCACTTTTGTGATAAATTCCTTTGATGGATAATATTTTTTAATTTTGAGGAGATGCCATTTATCATTTTTTTTCCTTTTGTGGCTAATGCTTAGCATGTAAATCTAAGAAGCCATTGTCTAACATGAGATCTTGAAGATGCTTCCCTATATTTTCATCTAGGAGTTTTATATTCATTCATCTTATATTTATGTCTTTGATCAACTATGAGTTATTCTTTGTATATTGTGTGAGATAGGGATCCTCTTTCATTTTTTGGTATATGGAAATCCAGAACTCCCAGCACCAGTTCTTCAAAAGACTACTCTTTCCTAATTGAGTTGGCTTCAAAGCCTTGTAAAAAATCAATTGGAGGGGAATGGATGTATCTCAGTGGTTGAGTGCTTGCTTCTGAGGTCAGATGTCCTGGGTTCAACCCCTGGTACCTCTTTAAAATACCATTTAGAGTTAAAAACTAGAGTATAGGATACCGGGAGATAGGATGAGGGCTGAGAAGTGGTATTTATGCTTAATGTAAGTAGAAGTTTTAATTAGCTTGACTGTAAAAGTGCGGAAATGCATAGAGTTGATAGTAACATATTACAGCGAATATAACTAACACAGCTGATTTATAAATAGTACTGTGACTGAAAGGGTTAGTCTTGGGATGTAAATATCAATTGAAAGAAAGCTAGAGAATAATCAAAGGACTGAATAACATAGTGAACCCAGAGGAGGATGAAAATTGTGTACAAATACAAGAACGTTCTTCTATGAACTAGAACAAATGTACACCACTATTACAGGGTGGTAAGACAATGGATATGCATGAGAAAATACAATTAATGTAACCTATGTACTGTAGTTAACAGCAATATTGTAGTAGTGTTCCTTCAATGTCAAAGAATACTGTATTAATAATGGGGGAGGAATGCAAAAATATACCAAATGTACACCATAGACCATACTTATTGGTCATAGTCTGATGATGTTATCTTATAATCTGTAACAAATGTTCCACAGAAAAATAATGTGTTGATGCAGGGATGTGGTATGGGAATTTTTCTATTTGCATAATTGTTTTGTAAGTTCACAATTGAAAAATGGGATTATAAAAAATCAATTAAGTGTGAGGGTTTAATTCTTAATCTGATTCCATTGGTTGATATACCTATCCTGCCAGTACCATTCTTTTTTCACCACTGTAACTTTGTAATGGGCATAAAGGTCAGGAAGTGTGAGTCCTCCAACTTTCTTCTTCTTTTTCAAGATGATTTTGGCTATTCAGGGCTCCTTAAACTTCCAAAAAAGTTTGATGATTGGCTTTCCATTTCTGAAAAGTAGTCTGTTGGAATTTTGATTGAGACTGTGTTGTATCTGTAAATCATTTGGGGTAGAATTGACATCTTAATGATATTTATTTTCCCAATCCATGAACACAGTATGTCAATTGATTTATTTAGGTATTCTTTGATTACTTTTAACAATATTTAATGGCTTTCTATGCATAGATCATTTAAATCCTTGGTTAATTTTTACCTGAGATATCTGATTATTTTAGTTGCTATTGTAAATGGAAATTTTTCTTGATTTCCTCCTCAGATTGTTAATTACTAGTGTTTAGAAACACTACTGATTTTTGCATGTTGATATTATACTCTGCCATGCTGCTAAATTTAGTTATTAGCTCTAGTAGCTTTGTTGTAGTTTTTCTGAACTTTCTATATATAGAATCATGACATCTTTAATTAGTTATAGTTTTACTTCTTCCTTCCAACTTGGACACCTTTTATTTCTTTTTCTTCCATAATTGCTATGACTAGAACTTCCAGCACATGTTGAAAAAGCACTGTTGGCAGAGGGCATACTTGTCTTACTCCAGATCCTAGAAAGGTTTCATTCTTTCAAAATTGAGTATGACATTAGCTATGTTTTTTTTTTTTTTCATTTATTCTCTTTATCATGAGGAGGAAGTTTCCTTCTTATTCTATGTTTCTAACTGTTTTTTAAAAATAAATAAATGACGCTAATTGTGTCAAATGCCTTTTCTGCCTCAATTGAGATGATCATATGGTATTTTTCCCTTTCCTTTGTTGATGCAGTACATTACATTATTGATTTCCTTATTTTGAACCACTTTGCATACCTGGGTTTATATCCACTTGATTGTGGTGTATAATTGCTTAAATGTGTTTCTGGATTCGATTTTCAATTATTTTATGGAGCATTTTAGCTTCTATTTTCATAAGAGTCATTGGTCTGCAATTTTCCTTTCTTGTGGTATTCTAATCTGGCTGTTTCTTTAGGGTGATGTTGACCTGGTAGAATTAGTTGTTATTAATCTAGTGGGTAGTGTTCCCTCCTTTTCAATTTTTTGAAGAGCTTGAGCTAGATTAGTATGAGGAATAATTGGTAGAATTCACCTGTGAAGGCATCTAGTCCTATGCTTTTCTTTCTTGGGAGGGTTTTGATGACCGATTCAATCTGTTTACATGTGGTTGATTTGGTGAGGTGTTTTATTTCTTCTAGAGTCAGTATAGGTTTTTTGTGTGTCACTAGGAATGAATGACCTCATCAAGGTTGTCTAATTTGTTGGCATACAGTTGTTCATACTATGCTCTTATTATTCTTTTATTTCTATGAGTTCAGTAGCAATGTCCCCCCTCTCATCTCATATTTTATTTATTAGCGTCATCCCTCTCTCTCATTTTTTTCTCATTCTAGATAAGGTTTGCCAATTTTATTGATCTTTTCAGAGAACCAAGTTTTGCTTGTGTTATTTTATCTATTTGTATTTCAAGTTCATTTACTTTGGATTTAATCTTTATTTCTTTCCTTCTGCTTGTTTTGGGATTAGTTTGTTGTTTATTTTCTAGTTCCTCCAGGTGTACAATTAAATCTTTGTTTTTACTTATTTTTTCTTTTTTAATGTAAGTCTTGAAGGCTATAAATTTCCCCTTCAGCACTGCTTTCATTGCATCCCATAAGTTTTGATAAGCTGTGCTCTTACATGCATTGTTCTTGAGATATTTACTTATTCCTCTTACAATTTCTTCTTGGATGTATTCATTGTTTAAGAAAGTGCTATTTCACTTACATATATTGTGGATTTTCCAATTCTCTGCCTGCTATTGTTTTCTAGCTTCATTCCAGTATGATGAGAGAAGATGATTTGTGGTGATTTCAATTTTCCTAAATTTATTGAACCAAATTTCTTGACCCAACATGTGGGCCATCCATGTGCACTTGAGAAGGATGTATATCCTGCTTTTTTGTGGTGTATAGGTCTGCTAGGTCTAGGTCATGTATCAATTTCATCACGTTCTCTATTTCCTTATTGATATTCTGCTTAGAAGTTCTTTCTGTTGGTGAGAGTGTTGTATTGAAGTCTCCAATTATTGTTGTAAAAGTGTCTTTTTCTTCTTTTAGTTTTGCCATTGCATGCCTCATGAATTTTGGGGCACCGTGGTTAGGAGGGCAAATAACATTTATTGTTAATTCCTTTTCATGGATTGTCCCATTTATTAATTTATAGTACCCTTCTTCATCTCTTATAACAGCTTTTGACTTAAATTATATTTTGTGGGATATTAGTATAGCTACCCCAGATCTTTATTGGTTACTACTTATCTGGAACATATTGTCCATACTTTCAATTTCAACCTTTTTGTGTCTTTGTGTCTAAGGTGAGTCTTTTGTAAACAACATATAGTTGAAGCATGCTTTTTTAATCCATTCTGTCAACCTGTATCTTTTGATAGGGGGATATCCACTGTCATTCATTGCTATTACTGTAAAGGCAGTTCCTACTTCAGCCATTTTGACCTTTGGTTTTTATATGTCATATCTTTATTTTGTCTTTCTTCCTTTATTGCAGCCTACTTTTCTGTATAGTTGGCTTTTTATGATGTATCTGTCTGATCCCTTGCTCACTTCTCTTTCTGTATATTTTTAGAATTGTTTCTTTGTGGTTAAACTGGGGTTTATATTACACACCCTACATCCATAACCTACTAATATGAAAATATATCAACTTAGCTTCAATAGCATACATAGTCTCTGCTGCCATATCCCTCTCTTTCCCTTCTTCATGTTGATTTTCTTCCACTTTACCACCTTATATTTTGCATGTCTGTAATCAGGAAATAGGCTTTTTCTTCATCAATTGTATTCTGACACTTATAAGAATTAAAGAGTAGAATTGTATTTTGAGGATACACTACTATTGGGCTTTGCATTTAATCTTTTAGCTACCCTTACTGATGATCTTCATTTCTTCATTCTACACCAAGCTACTCTCTTCTGTTTTTTCCATTCAACCTGCAGAAATCCCTTTAGCAACTATTGTAGGGCAGGCCTCTTGTTGATGATCCCTCTCAGTTTCTGTTTTTCTGTGAATATTTTAAACATTCCCTTATTTTTGAATGACAGCTTTGCCATATAAAGCATTTTTAGCTCACAATTTTTCTCTCATTACCTTCAATATATTTCACACTACTGCTTTCTCACCTCCATGGTTTCTGATGAGAAATCAGCTTTCAGTCTTATTTAGGATCCCTTTTATGAATGAATCATTTTTCTCTTGCTGCTTTAAAATTCCCTGCTAAGATTTGGCTTTTGACATTCTGATTAGTATGTGTCTGAGAGGAGGGCTATTAGTATTTATTCTGTTTGGAATACACTGTGCTTCTTGGTCATATATATTTATGTATTTTTTAAGAGTTGAGAAATTTTCAGCCATTATTTCCTCAAATATCCTTTATGACCCTTTTCTTTTCTTTCTTCTTCTGGGACACCGATAATGTGTATGTTTGAAGATTTTGTGCTGTCATTCAAATCCCTGAGATACTGCTCAATTTTTTCCCATGCTTTATTCTAGCTGTTCTTCTGTGTGACTTGATTGTCCTGTGTTCTAGTCCACTGATTCATTCTTCTGCCTGATAAAATCTGCTGGTGTGTGCATCTAGTGTATTTTTAATCTCAACTATTGTGCCTATCATCCACATAATTTATTTTATGCTCTTTTTTATACTATCAAGTTCTTCTTTATGTTCACATAGTGTCTTCTTATTATCCTTTATCTCTCATGCATATTTTTCTTCTCCTTCAATTTATATTTCTTTAGTTGTTCCTACTTCTGAGACTCCTCTGAAGTTTTAATTTGTTCCTCTGAGCCATATCTTCCTCTCTTTTAGTATGGTTAGTGGCTTTTCACTGACATCTAGGCATCTAATTATCTTGTTAAGTTAACTCTGATGGTTGGTTGCTCCCTCTTGTCTAGGGTTTTATTGTTGATTGGCTTTGTGTTAAGATTGTTCTTTAATGCTTGGTCTAACTTATTGTAGAATTTTAGAATGGCCTATGTTAAATGTTTAGACATTTTCATTTCTTCTCATCTGATTCTTTCCCTATATCTTCAGTGTAAGTTTTAAGATTGTGCTCTTTGTGCAATTGTATAACCTCTGGAAAGGAGCTTCCTTTCCTCTATATATTTTGGTCTGGGGGCCCTTTGGTATGCAGCACTCATCAGTGGCTTGTTTTATGACATGGGTCAATGCATATTTAGGTCCCTGTTCTTGTATATATTAGGAGTTCTAACTTGTTGCTGTGAGTTGCTCTGTAGTCTTTGTCTGTAGTGTGAGGCACCTAGGACTTCTTGCTTCTATGTGACTCACAAAATGCAGGAAACAGGTGAGAGGGAGGCAAATGGGAATAGACTGGCAGTCCAGGACAGAATTTTGCTACCTGATATTTTTCTGTTCTTTGATTTAGTGTTTCTGGAGTTCTTCTCCACTCTGTACCACTCTACATACTTATAAGTAGGAGATTGTCATTTAATTTGCTAAATGTCTGGTAAGACTTTTTCAGGATATGTTTACATTTCCATGTTTATAATGTTACCTCCTCAATGTGTTCTTAAATGTAACATGTGAGAAACTGATATAATCAATTTCTTCTCATCATTGTACTTGGGAATTTGTCCTCTGGCAGTAGAGGGCATGTGTTTGACTACTACCACTGTAATTCCTGTCTTTATCACTTTTGGAAAGTTGCTTAAACACACTCTGCCTCACAGACATTTTCAGATAGGTATGGGAATAATACCTTATCTTTCATTGAGTTGTTATGACTGTTTATTGAGCTAATATAAGTCAAGAGCTTAGAACAGTGCCTGAAAAATGGTAAATAGTCCATAAATATCAGCTTCCGTGGTTTATGTTTTCATAGCTTCCAGTAGATTCTCTATCATAACACTTGTCAGACATTATTCTTTATCTTTGATTTCTGTGCTCTCTTATAAACTATAAGCTCTGTAAGGACAATGAACACTCTGTCTAGCTTGCTACTTTGCTCTGGGTGACAAGTCCAGTATAGCATATATAGTAGGCACTCAATAAATATTTGTCGAAATGAATTTGTACTCTGGCTGAAACCCAACAGAGAATTTTCCACATTCCACATATGCTAATCAATAGAGTCTACAACTACAATGACCTCCATCTTTTCCCCCAACACCACCAAAATTTAGGCACATTTTATATATTTTTAAAATTTATCTATATTTTGGAATTGGTTTCCAACCATTATTCTAGAATTTTCCATATACCTTTATTTGGCCACCTGCACAACTGCTGGAATAATCTCTGAAAGGACAGTTCTATCTTTTCCTAGCTCAAGAAATTTCAGTGTTTCTCCTTTACTCACTGTGCACTTTGAAAGCTATGTAATTAAAGTATGAGTCCCCTTGTTTAAATTTTATATAAACACAATGATAAGTGAGGTTTATCTTGGGAATGTATGGTTGATTTAATTTCTGAATATATACTGGTGTTAGACACCCTAACTACACTAATGTTGGGAAAAAAACAGACTTTAAATGCAAAAAGGTTATAGGACATACAGAAGGTCATTATATATTAATAAAAGGGGCAATCCACCAGGAAGAATTAACAATCATAAATATCTATGCACCTAACCACAGTGCATCAAGATACATGAAGCAAATCCTGGCAAAACTAAAGTGAGAAGCAAATACCTCTTCAATAATAGTTGGGTACTTCAATATGTCACTCACATTAATAGACAGAACAACTAGACAGAATAACAACAAAGAAACAGAGAACTTGAACAATGTGATTAAGGAACTAGACCTAACAGACATATACAGAACATTGCACCCCAATTTAAAAGGATATACATTCTTCTCAAGTGCTGATGGAACATTACCCAAAATAGACCACATGTTAGGTTACAAACCAGGTCTCAATAAATTTATAAAGATTGAAGTTGTACAAAGTACCATTGCTGATCATAATGGAAATGAAGCTGGAAATCAATAATAGGCAGGAATATGAAAATTTGCAGATATATGTAGGCTTAACAACACACTCAAACAATCAGTGAGTCAAAAAGAAGTTGCAAGAGAATTTAGTAAACATCTCAAACAAATGAAAATGAGAACCCAACATATCAAAACTTATGGGATGCAACAAATGTAGTGCTGAGGGGGGAAGTTTTTGCCATAAATGCCCACATTAAAAACAAAAAAAGAGCTAAAATCAAAGGCCTAACTGAACACCTGGAGGAACTGTAAAAAGAACAGCAAACTAATGCCAAAATAAGTGGAAGGAAAGAAAAACCAAAGATTAGAGCAAAAATAAATGATATGAAGACCAAACACCAATAGAACCAACAAAACCAAAAGCTAGTTCTTTGAGATCATTAAAATCAATAAACCTTAGATAGACTAACAAATAAAAAAAGAGAAAAGATGCAAATAAAATCAGGACTGAAAGGGGGGTATAACTACTGACCCCACAGAAATAAAAATGATCCTAAGAGGATATTATGAAAAACTGAATGCCAACAACTTAGACAATCAAGAAAAAATTGACAAATTCCTAGAAAAGGACAACCAACATTGACTCTAGAAGAAATACAAGACCTCAACAAACCAATCACAAGTAAAGAGATTGAAAGAGTCAACAAAAATCTCCCAGGGGAGTGGATGTGGCTCAAGTGGTTGAGCACATGCTTCCCACGTTGTTCTGGGTTTGGTTCCTGGTGCCTCCTAAAAAAAAACAAAACAAAACAAAAGAAAACAAAGCAAAACAAACAACAAGAAAAACAAATGAAAAAAAAAAACAACTCAGGGGGCCTATGTGGCTCAGTGTTTGAGCACCAACTTCCCTCATACAAAGTCCCAGGTTCAATCCCTGGCCCCTGGTACCTAAAAATAAAAATCTCCCTACAAAGAAAAGTCCAACACCAGGTGGCTTCACATATGCAATTTACCAAACATTTCATGAAGAATTAATACCATTCTTGCTTAAAATCTTCCAAAAAATATAAGTGGGGTGGGGGGATGACCCAACTCATTTTATGAGGCCATTACCCTAAAACCAGAACTAGATAAAGATACTATAAAAATAAGAAATTATATATCAATATCTCTATGAAATAGATGCAAAAAATTGCAAAAAATACTTGCTAATTGAATCCAACAGCACATTAAAAAATTATATACCACAATCCAGTGGTTTTTATTTCTGGTATGCAAGGGCAGTTCAACACAAGAAAATCAATTCATCTAATACACCCCCATTTACAAATTGAAGGAAATAAAACAAATGATCATCTTGATTGACACAGAAAATGCATTTGACAAAATACAATACTCTTTCTTGATAAAAACATTTGAAAGATAGGAATAGAAGTAAAATGCCTCAATATGAATAAAGGGCATATAGGAAAAACCCACAACTAACATCACAATGAGTGAGACTTGAAAGCTTTTCCTTTAAGATCGGGAACAAGACAAGGATGCTCACCGCCATCACTGTTATTCAGTATATTGCTAGAAGTTCTTACTAGAGCAATAGTGAAGTAAAAGAAATTAAAAACATCCATATTTGAAAAGGAGAATAAAAATTCTCACTATTTTCAGAGGACATGATCCTATCTTTATTAAATTCTGAAATATCTATGACAAAACTATTAGAATTATTAAATGAGTTCAGCAAACTGGCAGGATTGAAGATTAACACGCAAAAATTAGCAATGTTTCATACACTAGTAATGAACAATCTGAAGAGGAAATCACACAAAAACCCTTTTATGATAGCACCAAAAAGAATCAGATATCTAGGAATTAAATTAACAAGGTATGTAAAGGACCTGTACTCAGAAAACTACAAAACTATGCTAAAAGAAATCACGGAAGACCTAGGAAAGGGAAGGACTTTGTGTTCATGGACTTGAAGACTCAATATTATTAAGATGTCAGTTCTACACAAATTGATTTATAAATTCAACTTAATTCCATCAAAATCCCAACAGCTTGCTTTACAGAAATAGAAAAGGCAATTACCAAATTTATTTGGAAGTTCAGAAATAGACCTCTCCCGTATATAGTCAACTGACTTTTGACAAGCTTACCAAATCAACTTTACTGGGACTGAAGGGTCTCTTCAACAAATGGTGCTGGGAGAACTAGATATACATAATCAAAAGAATGAAAGACGATTCTTATACAAGAATCAGCAAAATGGATCAAAGTCCTAATCATAAAACACAGCACCATAAAACTCATAGAAGAATATGTAGGAAAATATCTTCAAGATTTGATATTAGAAGGTGGGTTCTTAGATCTCACACAAAAAGTGTGAATAAAGAAATAAAAATAGATAAATGGGACCTCTGTAAAATTAAACACTTTGCACCACAAAGAACTTTGTCAAGAGGGTGAAAATTCAACCTACTCAATGGAAAAAATATTTGTAAATCACATATATGACAAGGGCTTAATATCCATAATATATAAAGAGATACTACAACTCAAGAAAATTTAAAAAACCCAATTAAATATAGGCAAAAGATTTGAATAGACATTTTTTCCAAAGAAGAAATACAAATGGGGATAAAACATGAAAAAATGTTAAACATCACTAGGTATTAGGGAAATACAAATAAAAAATACAATGAGATATCATTTCACACCTATTAGAATGGCCACTATTAATAAAACAGAAAACTGTGAGTGTTAGAAAGGATGTGGAGAAATAGGAATGCTTATTCTCTGTGGGTGGGAATGTAGAATGGTACAACCCCTGTGGAAGACAGTTTGGTGGTTCTTAAGGTAGTCAAATATACATCTGTATGTGACCAGGCCATACCACTATGAGGTATATACCCAGAAGAACTGAAAGGAGGGACATGAACAGATGTTTGTACACCATTGTTCATTGTGGCATTTTTCACAATTGCCATAAGATAAGAACAACCCAGGTGTCCATCAAACCAATGAATGTATAAACAAATTGTGGTATAGACATATAATGGAACAAATAGCTCTAAGAATAGATGAGGTGGTGAACCATATGACAACATGGATTTACTTGGAGGACATTATGTTAAATGAAGCAATCTAGACACAAAAGGACAAATATTTTATGATTTTTGCTATTTTGTACAATATATAATGAGCAGCAAGTGGAGTTAATAGCTCAAATATAGATTGAAGACAGAGAATGGAAATCTGAGGCTCAATCTGAGTAGAAATGGTAAAAAGTTCATTTGCAGATCTTTAGAAATGGATAGAAATGTTAAAAGTATATTTCAGTATTTGTAATTAGAAGCACTATTATTTAGGTATGATAGTTGTTGAAAGGGAAATCTAAGATTGTATATATAACTACAAGGAAAGCTACAAATGAAACATGGGACTGTATAGCATAGTGAACCCTCTTGTGGAAAATGAGTATGGTTAATGGTGCATTTATAAGAAGGTTTTACTCTGAAGTAGAACAAATGTACATTGTGTTAAAAGTTGTTAATAATATGGTGATATATGGGTGAAAATATAAGCAAAGCAAACTGTGGACAGTAGGGTATAGCAATATATTAATATTCTTCCAACAATGGTAAAAAAAAAGAGAAGGTATGATAAGTGACAGAAACCACACAAAGTACTACATATTGCTAAACTCCATCTATACAAAATGTAAGTATAAATAAATTCATGGAGTCAGAAATAGATTAGCAGTTGTATATGGCAGGAGTAGGATAGAGGGATTGAGAGGTGAATACTAAATGGTAGGGGATTTTTCTTTTTGGATTAATGAAACTGCTCTAATGGTGATTGCAGTTATGAATTCACAATTCTCTGATTATACCAAATGCTATTGCTTGTATACTTTAGATGGATTGTGTGCTTTATAAATATGTTTCAATAAAATTGATTAATAAAAATGATTATAGAGTGAACTAAATTATATCAGTATTCACCTGAGTTTAGGGTGTGAGGATTAGCTGCAAAATGGTAAGAAGAACCTTTCTGGTATGATAGAAGGAGTCTATCTATATCATATTCCTGGTGAAAACTAAATAGGTGTATACTTAAAAAGACATCAAGCTCTATACTTGGCTGTTATACATTTTGGTATATATAAATTATATCCCTAAATTAATTTAAAATATGACAATTATATAGGCCCATATTTTGTTCTATATATTGTCCAAAAAATCCATTGATACATATTATTGAAAACTAGTGGTTTTTTGATAACATGTCTCTAATCTCTAATATTGTCCTCAGTGGTGAAATTCATACCCTTCCATGCCACCATAAGAGGCATAATAATGGGCTAGTTGAATAAGTAGTTTTCTATAGGCTAGGACACTGGCATTTCCATAAAAGAAATTCACAGTTCTATTAAATCTACTTAAAAAACATGGAGAAATCTAGTGAAACTGAGGCAAAAATAGTGAGAATTCAGAAAAGAAGTAGCCAGTGAAACTGGACACATTCCCCTCCTCCCATTTAAGCTTTTGGACCATAAGTGCCATGAGCTCTTATGGTGAGTTTGCATTTCTATCACCAATAGCAATGGCCAAGCATCAAATATATGCTTTTTAATAGCAAATTTTGAAATGAGTAATTTAAAAATTAGGTTAAAACCAGGCATGGAATGAAGTTGGAACATTTGAGTCATAATTGTGGAAATATTCTGTGGAAACGTAACCATTTCTACATATACTACAGTTGGTAGACAAGGACGATAAAGCACCTATTACTGAGGAAATAGAGGAAAGAAATAACATGCTGCTTAGAGACATGAAAGATGTAAAAACCAAAATTAAAACTTCAAGAGATAAAAATTTTCATGTCTGAAAAAAGACACAGAATGTAATTAATCGGTTGGACACTGAAAAAAATGATTACTGAACTTCAAGCCTTAGCAATAGAAATCAGAGACAAATTACTTTCAGAATTGAAAAGAGCATTACTGAGCTGTGAAACTTCAACTTGACTAATATATTTGTAATTGGAATCTCAAGGTATCTGTAGTCCAAAAAATATTTTAATTAAGACCAACATTTTTTGAAATTTGCTGAAAATTATAACTTTATTGATCAAGAATCTAAAGGACTCGGAGCAGAAGAAACATGACAAAAACATCTTGAAAGTTCTTGATCATCAAATTTCATTAAGACAGTGATAAAGAGAAAATCTTACAAGCAGTGAGAAGACAGAATTCACTTTACATTTCAAAGGATGAAGCTAATATTACAATAGACTTTTCAAGCAAACAGTGTAAGCCAGTGGAAAGATGAGCAGCAACTTTAAATTACTCAAAGGGTTAAAAAAAAA
>PVKH010005504.1:0-22017 GCA_004027955.1 Chaetophractus vellerosus | reverse complement strand
ACAAACAAAAATTACCTATTAAATGTTAAGTCCATTGAAAACAAACATTTATTGGTCAGAGCTACAGACAATGCTTTTGTAAAGAATTAAACTTGAAAAAATAAATCCAAGAGTCTCCAAAGGTACATTTACCAGTTTGACCAAAAAGAGGCCATTATTCTTTTATGCATTCGTCAATATTTAGTAAGCATCTTTAGGTACATTATGTCTGTATAAATAGCACTGTGGTAAACACTGTGGATGATAGAAATATTGGAAGGAAAAAATATTGAATCTGGACTTACCCCAGACACACAACCTCCAGAATTCAGATATAAAATACTGGAGTTGATGATTTAGAGACAAAGAGAATGCTGCCCGGTGAGTTGAAAAGCCACTGTGAGTTCAGGGGTCTGGATTTTCACTCTGGCTCTGCCACTAATTAGCCATATGATTTGGGGTGGGGAGGAGGCAACCTTTTCCAGAAAGTTTCTCCAGCAATGAAAGAAAGGTGTGGGTTTATGTAGAATGATACAAACTTTTTTTTTTTTTTTTTTTTTTACCGGGAGGTCTCAGGGATTGATCCCAGATCCCTCCATATGGAAGACGACGCCCAACCATTTGAGCCACATCTGCCCCCCCCCATGATGTGAACTTATAAGGACATTTTAAAGTTCTTAGCAGACACTACAAGTGCTAGAAAGAGGTCACAGACTTGATTAAGAGAGATTTCATGAAAAAGCAGGGTCTGTGCAGGCAGACGGTAGCGGAAAGCTTAAACAACGTGGGGTAGCAAGAGCGAGCATGAAATTAAAGGAGGGTCTGCCAAATTAAATATTTCTTAAACTCTCCCTGGTGTGCCAGTTATCTCCCTCCCACACAGATGGTCTTACTGGACACCCAAGCTAAGCTCAATAAGACTGCAAGGGAAAGCTCCTTTATCCCCAGAAATCCACAGCTCTGTGCTCACCAAAACCCAGAGTCCTTTCTGAGGGTTGTGAAGGTCCTCCATTGCACGGTAAGAATGGGAGTAAGGAGATCTGGCTCAAAATGGAAATCTCTCAGGGAAAGGAGGAGGGCAAGCATTGTAATCTGTGTGTCTGAAGCATACACTCCATCCTGCAACAAAGGAACAGGGAGCCCCCGCCAGGGGCCAGGGCAGTGGTGATAACGGGGTTCAATAGGCGCAGACCAGGTCTGGACACTGCCGTCAGGCAATGCACTTTCTAAGGACTAAGAAATTAAACAAATTAACGTGCAAATTAGTGCATGGTGGCAAACTGGGTTCAGTGCTAAGAAGGGTAATAACATGTTATTGTGAGAAAATCAAAAGGAGACTTAAGAAAGGTTATTATTCTTACTAGTGTAAGAGTGGTGAAAATGTTTGGGAAGTATTTCATACTTTATGTCTTGTCCATGATCATTGTTTCATTTAATCTTTAAATCAACACCTGGAGTAATTGTAATTATTAAATCCATAAAAATGGAGGAGGAAGTTAAGTTGGATATATTAAGTTATCTAAGAAAATGGTACACTCAGAAGTTGATAAGGTCTGCTCAAACCCAAGCTGCAGTCTTGTAACTGGTTATTTTGTGCCTTCTATAGAGGTGATTTAGTTTTATTTATTTTCCCATTTCCCCCTCTATGGATATGAAAATATAAATATCTTACTACTAACTTGAAATGACTACTTTTGACTTTTAAGGTATAATTTTTATTCAATAATATGCATCTGTTTTAGGAGTGCACTTTGATGAGTTTAGACATAACTGGATAATCACCACCGTAATAAAAATATAAAATATTTTGATTATCCTCACCAATCTCCTCATGCCCTTTCCCAGTCTCACTCCTTCCAGGTTCCAAAGAACCATTGAACTGAACTCTGTCAATACAGTTTAAATTTGCCTTTTCTAGAGACTCATATAAATGAAATAACACAGTGAGTACTCCTTTGTGTCCAACTTCGTTTACTCAGCCTGTTCATGAGATTCATCTGTGCTGTGCATATATCAGTAGCTCATTCCTTATTATTGCTGCATAATATTCCATGGTATGGATATACCACAATTTGTTGCTCTATTCATCTATAGATGGACATTTGGACTTTTTTCAAGTTTTTGCCTATTGAGACTATAGCTGTTAAAAACAGCTGTACCAGTCTTAGCATGAACATATATTTCATTTCTCTTAGGGTAAATACTTTAGACTGGTAATGCTGGGTTATATGGGATATATATATTTAACATTTAAAAAGCTGTCAAACAAGTCCTAAAGTGTTTGTACCATTTTACTGTTCTCTGGGAGTGTATGAGAGTTCCACAGATTATTTAGAATTGTGTTGTTTATTATCCAATGTTTGGAGATTTTTCAGTTGTATTTCTGATATTTGTTTTTATTTTGATTCCAGGATGGCCAGAGAACCCATTCTGTATGGTCTCAATTATTTCAAATCTGTAGAGGTTTGTATTACAGCCCAAAACATAGTCTATCTTGGTGAATGTTCCATGAACACTTCAAAAAAATGTGTAGTCTGCTGTGCTTACGTGTGGTGTCATATATATTATATACTTTTTAAATTAGATCCTTTTGATTGGCTATAATGTTGAGTCCTCATATATCATTGGTGTTTTCTGTCTTGAAGTTCTTTAAGTTGCTAGGAGTAGGGGGAGAGTGGTAGGTTGAAGTCCCCAGTTATAATTGTGGATTTTTCTGTATTATCTTTTCAGGATTATTATGTATTTCTTATGAATTGATCTTCTTATCATTTGTAATGTCCTTCTTTGTCTCTAATATTTTTTTTACCCAGAACTTTGCATTATCATATACTAATATAGCCATCCCTGCTTGTTCTCATTAATGTTTTCATGGTATATCTTTTTTCATCCTTTTAAATTCAACCTATGTAAATTGAATTTGAAGTGAGTTCTCTTTTAAATAGCACATTGATGGTTATGTTGAGCAGATTTTCTTAATATTTAGGAAGTTTAATTTATTAAATTTTTGTGGTGTAAGCTTTTAGTGCACATATCTAAAGAAAAATTTCCTTTATCCAAGGTTGCAAAGGCTTTCTCCTATATATTTTTCTCGAATTTTTATTTATTTATAATTTACACTTAGATCTATAATCTATTTTGACTTAATCTTTCTCAGTAGTATGAAGAAAGGTCAAACTTCATTTTTTAAAACTTTTGTTGTCTATGATATCCAACTGTTACAACACCACATATAGAAAATTCTGTTTTCTCTCACTGAATTACTTTGACAAATTTGTTATAAAACCAGTTGACCATACATGTTTGGATATAACTCTATATTCTTGATTTTGTTCCATTTATCTATATAGTTATTCTTTTACCAATTCCACACTGTCCTTATTAATATAGATTTTTGGTAAGTCATCAAACCCAGTAGGATTTTTCTTCTAAGATAGTTTTTCATTCAAGATGATTTTGGATACTACAGGTCCTTTGAATTTTTGTTGAAATTTCAGAATTAACTTGTCAATAATTACAAAACAGTATACTTGGACTTTGATTGGATTAGTGTTGAAACTATAGAGTGTTCTGAAAGAAACTGACATCCAAACCATTAACATGTTTTATCTTTCCATTTCTTTAGGTACGTTATAATTTCTCTTATAATATTTTCCATGTACATCTTTTGCACATGTTTATCATATTTATCCTTGTATTTTATGTTTCTCATGCTATTGTAAATGATTTTGTTTTTCACTAATTGTGTTTCTGTTTCCAGTACACTAGAATACAACTACTTTTGTGTATTGATCTTTTTTTCTGCAGTCATGCATAACTCGCTTATAGTTATTGTAGCTTTTTTGCATGAACAATAGAACTTTTTTACATTCACTATCATGTCACCCACAAATAAACACATTTCTGCTTTTTCATTAATCTATATGTCTTTATTTCTTTCTCTTAACTAATTTTACTTGTTAAGATATCCAGTAAATCTTGAATAGAAGTGGTGAGAGTGGACATCCTTGTCTAATTCCTGACCTTAGGGGAAAAGCATTTATTCTTTCACCATTAGATATGATGTCACTGTATATTTTCTGTAAATTCCTTTTATCAAGTTAAGAACAATTCCTTCTAGAGAGGTTTTTAAATGGGTGTTTAATTGTAACATAATTTTTATACATTCATTGAAAAGATCATATGGATTTTCTACTTTACTCTGCTAATGCAGTGAGTTGCATTGATCATTTTCAAGTGTTAAATCAACCCTGAATTCCTGATATAAACTCATTTGATCATGATGTATTGTCATTTTATATTTCTGGATTCAATTTGCTAATATTTTATAAGGATTTTGCATCTACTTTAGAATGAGCTTGTCAATTTTATTTGAAAAATGCCTTCTTGGTTTATGATTAGTATTCTGTTGAATGTATAGATCAATTTAACAATTGACATTGTAACAATTTTTAGTCTTCTAATTTATGAATGTAATACATCTTTCCTTATAAGAAATCTTCTGCACTTTATCTTGTAATATCTTTATCTGGTTTAGGCATCAAGGAAATACTGGCATATGAAAGATTTTGGTCAGCATTCCTCCTGCTCTACTTTCTGAACAAACTTTTGTAAGATTTGTATTATTTCTTCCTTAAATATCTTATCAAGGCATCATCGAGGAGATGCTTTCTCCCTGAAGACCAGCTGCCAGTGATTGTTGGCTCCTCTGCCACACAGCAAGGCACATGGCAGCATCCGTTGGTCTCTCTCTTCTCTTCCGGGTTTCATTGATTTCAGCTTCTTGCTTCTGTGGCTTTCTCTCCCTTTGTATGAATTTCATTCTCTTATAAATTAATCCAGGGAGAGGATTAAGATCTATTCTGATGAAGGTGAGTCACACCTTAACTGAAGTAGCCTCATCTAAGGTCCTATTTACAATGGGTTCATACCCACAGGAATGGATTAAATTTAAGAACATGTTTTTCTGGGGTACATAGAGCTCCAAACCTCCACACTCCATCCTCTGGATCTCCAAAAGACATGTTATTTCAATACGCAGAATACATTCATCCCATCACAACATCTTCAAACATTAAGTCATTTCAGTAACAGTACTAAGTATCAAAATACTAAGTCTTGGGCCCAGCTAGATAGCTCAGTGGATAAGAGCGCGCTGGGGTACCACATGGGAGGCCCCGGATTCGGTTCCCGGGGACCTCTCCGAGCGGGCAGACGGCCTTGAGAAAGGAAAGCCACCGTGGGCGGGGCAGAGCCGCTGTGGGCAAGGCAGAAAGCCCCCACGGGCAGGGCGGAGCCCCCACGGGCATGGCAAAGTCACCCGTGAAAAGCGGAGCTGCTGCCTGCGAACCGCGGAAGTCCGGCAGCCTGCAAAAAACATGGAGGACTGCTGCCCACAAAACATGGAGTGGAACCGCCCGTGAAAACGGAATGGAGCCACCCACGAATGGAGCGAGCCGCCGCCACGGAGGGCCGACTCGGCACATCGCCGCAAAGACAGGGGGAGACAAGAAGCAGACATAGAAAAAAACACAGAAGAATGGACACACAGCAAGAGCAAGCAGAAGGGGGGGGATGTGTAATAAATAAAAAAATAAATAAAAATAAAATAAAAACTAAAATACTAAGTCTTATCAAAATCTATTGTGGATGTGGTCTGTCCTGGAGTACAATTCCCCTCCACATGTAGACCTGTGAAACTTAGAGAACAAGTTATCTGTTCCAATAAACAGACATAGGATAAACACTTCTGTTCCCATAAGGAGAAATTGATAGGAAAACATAGATCACAGGTCCCAAACAATTCTGAAACTCTGCAGGGCAAACTCTATTACATTAAAAGTCCTGAGAGTCATCTATGGAACACTGTTTTGTCCTCCAGGACTGATGGTGCAGCAGCCCAAACTTTCCAAGTGCTTGCACAGTGGCCATGTTCTCCCTAAACACTGGGGCGAAGGGTCCACCCACTTCAAGCATTGGGATGGTGGCCAGGCTTTTCTAGAATGCTAAGGCACAGGTTCCATCCTTGTCATACATTGGGTTGGTGGCTAGATTCTCCACAATTCTGAGGGAACAGGCTCCAATCTCTGAGAACACTGGGTTGGTAACATTCTTCTGAAACAATGGGGTGGAAAGCCTGCCCTCTCCAAGAACCAGGACACACTCACCCTTTCCACACACAGGGGTGTGCCTGCTCTCTTGGTCTGAGAATATGACTTTGGTCAAGACCCCAGCCTCCCATGGTTCTGCCCTTGAAATGATTTTTCCTTCAGCCTGTCCCTTTTTCAGTCCAGACTAGCAGTGGTTCCATTCATATAGATCTTGCAAAAAGCTTGTGAGTTTCACATGTAGTACACATGGGTCCAAACCATCAGACAAAAGAACTTTCCACAAATACTTCCTGGATAACTGCATTTCCAATCCTGACTTGCACTGAAATGGCTGACTGGTTCCATGTTCAGTTAAACCCACACATGAAGCATTATTTTCTGGGGGCTAACTTTCCAGGAGCTCAGAATTTTCCAAACCATCAGTTTCTGGTTTCTTTGTGCCTAAGAGTTCAGTTTTCAGCTTATCACACTTTACTATTAAGCCACAAGGAGAAACCAGGCTGCACTTTCCACACTTAGCTTGGAAATCTTCTCAGTTAAATATCCAAGCCCATCACTTTCAAATTCTGCCTTTCAGCTGATATCTGAACTCAATTTTGTCAAGTTTTCCACCACTTAGACAAAGATCATCTTTCCTCCAGTTTCCAATAACCCATTCATCATTTCCTTGTAAGGCCTCAACAGAAGTATCTTTAGTATCCATATTTCTACCAACAGTCTCTTCAAAGCAATCTAGGCTTTTTTTCCAAGCACCTCACAATTCTTCAAGCTTCTACCCATTACCCAATTCCAAAGCTATTTCCACATTTTTGGTATTTACAATAGCAGTACCCCACATTCTTGTACCAAAATATATTTTAGTTTCCTAAGCTGCTGAAAGCAAATACCATAAAATGGGTTTGCTTAAACAATAGTAACATATTCGTTTACTGGTTAAGGTTGGGAAAATGACCAAATCAAGGCAGTGCTTTCTTCTCCACGTCTGACTGTGGGTGATCCTTGGATCCTTTGTTCTATAACAATGCACATGGTGGCCTCTTCCGGTCTCTTCCTTCCCTTCTGGGTTTCTTTGATTTCAGCTTCTTGCTGCCAGGTCTTTCTCTTTGTCAGACTTTCATTCTCTTATAAAGCACCCCAGGGAGAAGGTTAAGATCTATTCTGATTGAGGTGGGTCACACCTTAACTGAGGTAGCCTTATTAACAGTTCCTACTCACCATGGATCCACACCCACAGGAATGAATTAAATTTAAGAACATGGTTTTCTGGGATACATATAGCTTCAAACCACCAAAGCATGTGATTTTTCTCTTGCACCCCTGAGTCATTAGGAGTGCATTGTACTATTCACATATTGGGGCTTTCTTCATATTTTTGGTTACTCATTTCCCTCAAGCTTTCTGTAAGCAGATAAAATATTTTGCATGACTTCAATCATTTTAAATTTGTTTAGTTTTGTTTTGTAAATCAAATATACTATCCATCTTGGTAAATACCCCATATAGTCTTAAATAGTGGTTCCTAAGGTCATTGTGTATAGTGTTCTATAAATGTTGATTAAGTAAATTTGTTTGATAATGTCATTAAAATCTTCTGATTTTTAGTCTATTTGTTTTATTAATTTCTGAGAGAGATATGCTGAAGTATCCATATATAATTTTGGAGCCATTTATTACTCTCTTTAATTCTGTTGACTTTTTGTTTCATGTAATTTGAAGCTCTGTGGTTACTGGTATTTACATTTTGTTGTTGTTGTTTTACCAGTTTATTCGAATTATTTCATATCAGATAGATTTTTAATCCTGGGCAGTTTTCAACCTAGAGTAATTCATCCTTTCCTTCTTTGAGAATGGTTCCAAGAAAGAAGAATCAAGCTTGAAGTGAAAAGATAACAACAAAATCAGTCTATTTGGTTTCATGTTTCAGGGACTCCTGGTGAAAAGTCTCCAAAGCTGTGAAGACAGCAAGGTGGTGGACTATATCAGAAAAGTGCAACAGATTTCTGAAGGCGCTCCCTGCAATGGAACTTAGTATTTGTATTACTTTCCCAAAGAGAGGATTTTCTTTATACCTCAGATTCTATTAATGGAGTTGTTTAAGGAAAAAGGTATTTTTATACTAAACATTATGTTAGATCTTCTTTTTCCTTCCTTCCGTTTACCCCCATAAGAGTAGAGAAAGTAAGGCAAGCTTAGTTTAAGTCCTATCCTTTATAAATAAAAGGGGGGGAAACAAAGACACCAAGGAAATGGGTGCATAGCATTGAAAACTTAGAAATATTTACTATCTCATCCTAGCCTCAAGTACTTGTCTGTCAAGCTTCTTGGGCTCAAGCTGTTTCTTTAATATATATGTCAATGCTATGAAAATACTGTGTTCACAATTGAAAGCTTTCCTTTGCTCTGTCCTATCTTTCTTGCCCACAGAAGTGGCAATAATACTGATAACACAAATATTGTGTTAAATACAGCATGAAAGCACAAAAATTGGAGGTGTGCATGTGTTTAAAGATAAAAGAAAGGGAGAAGTTTGAAATGTTCAGGCCTATTTATAAATGTTTGAAAGGAAATCACGTGGTTTTGGCCTTGGCCATGAGCTCTGTCTCCTGTTCATACTCTATCTCTACATAGGCTCACTTTCTCTGCAAAGGTCCTTTCAAAGGAGTTTTGCCTTTGTGTTTGGCATGAAGGGCCTTTTCTTCTTCCTCACTGGAGGATCTAGAATCCTGCTCTTCATCACTGCTGGCATCCAGTGTATCCATGTCCTCAAAGTCACTTACGTCACTCTCATCTACCTCAACATCTTCCACAAATTCTCCTTTTCCCACATCTTCCTCGTCTTCCTCTTCATCATCTTTTTCCTCAGCATCTGAAGAGTCACTCTCTGCCTCCTGCTGCTCCAGGGCCTTGTCTAAGGCATGAAGGGAAAGTTGTAGATGTCGCCATATGTGTTTTGTTTCAATCTCTCCAATAATTCCTTTTCAATAGCATCGTCCAGCTGAGCAGCTACTAATGCCTTTTCCTCTCTCCTTTTTTCCCTCCATTCCACCTTCTAACTCAAAGGAACAAGTGTCCTCTGTTGCTTTAGTGTAAGTTTTCAAATTCGAATTAAGTACTGGGTGGTCTTGGTGAATCTCTGCTTACATTTATGTCCAATGAAACGAGGCCAGCAAATTAGATTTTCATCTATTTGCTCCAGTGCTTTCTCATAGTTTTTACTGAGCCAAACCCGTTCCCAGAGACGCCTAGGAAAAGCTGCACACCCTATAACCTTCATATATAAGCAGCACTGTCCTTTTTCTTCTTTGATAGTGGTGTATTGAGTGTTTGCTAGGGGACAGGATGACCGATTGCATAACCAGTTAGGCTGTATTCATTTCTGCAAAAGTCCTGAGTCTTGGTTCTTATTTTGTAGGAAGAAAATTGTTTGTTTCCTAGTGTATCCCAGATAACATCATCTGACTGCACGGTGCCAGTAGCTCAGCCTGCAGAGCCTGGCTGGATCCGGGGAGCGCCCTGGCACCTTCTGAGCCTGGCATTTACATTTAAAATTCCTATTTCTTCCTGATAACTGGAAGTTTTTTCATCATGAAATAGATCTTTCTATCTCTGGTAATTCTTATTGTCTTGAAGTCTTTTATTCATGTAGCCTTTCCTGCTTTCTAATGTTTATTGCTTGAATGTTATAACTTTAACCAATCCTTTATTTTTACTTTATTTCTATCTTTATATTTAAGATGCATATTATGTAGACAACATAGAATCGAGCCTTTTTCAATCCAGTCTGACAGTCTCTGCCTTTTATTTGGAGTGTATAGACCATTTTCATTTTTAATATAATTGGCTTATTATCCTTCCTTCCTTCCTTCCTTCCTTTATCCCTTCCTTCCTTTATCCCTTCCTTCCTTCCTTCCTACCTTCCTATTTCCTTCCTTCCTTCTTTCCTTCTTAGCTATTGCTCTCAGGTTTAAAATAGGTATATTTAACTTATCATGGTTTATCTTCAAGCAGCATTATACAATTTCAAATTAATCTAAGAATCTTACAAAAATATATTTCCATTCCCCTATCATTTTCTGTGCTATTTTTTACATAAAGCTTATTACTACATACATAAAAACTAAAAATCAGTGCTATTATTTTTACTCTACACAGTCATTAACTTTTAAAATATAAATATTGAGAAAACAAGTGTCTTTTTTTTCAATTCATATATATACCATTTACAGTTTGTCATTCATTTGTTCAGATTCAAGTTCCCACCTGGTATAATTTGCCTTTCATTTGAAGTGCTTCTTTTAACTGCTTTTTAGTGAGTTCTGCCAGTGAAAATTTTTCTTATTCAATATTTGTCTGAAACGAAGCCTTTTACTTAACTTAATTTTTGAAGAGTATGTTTACTTAAATAGAGAATTCTAAGTGGCAGATTCTTCCCCCTGCTCCCTTGCAGCCCACTAAAGGTATTCTTCCATTGTCTTCTGGTTTGCAAAGTTTCTGAGAAGTCTTTGATTGTGTTTGTTTTACTTCCTCTAACTAATATCTCTTTTTTCTATGGATGTACACAAGATTTTCTCTCTTTATGAGTTATCAATAATTGATTGTGGTGCATCTTGGTGTGGTTTACTTTGTATTTATGTTGGTTTTTGATTGGATGCTGGTCATTGTGAATGTTATGTGACCAATTCTTTGTAATTAGTTGCAATACTCTAAAAAGTGCACAAGTTTGTTGTACAAGGGAATTTATTTTTTTGTGGATCAGGTTAATCCAGTCTAGAGTTCTTTTTTCAAAGTTTTGTTAAGGCAATTCTAGAGTAGCTTTTACCCAAGGTCTAATTTAGGCTTACTTCTAATGAGTGACTTTTTTGGGATCTCTATTGTTTGCTTTGTGATTTATGCAGTTTCCTTTGTTTGGCTGGGCAGAATTCAGACCTCTTCCAATCCTATGTGAACTCTATGAATTGTCAATTTATAGCTCCCAAGAAGTTTTTTTTTTTTCGGACCTAATGGAATTTCCACATATGCATGTGCAGAGTAATATTCAGCTAAATATTCAAGGAGACTCCCTATGAAAATTTATCAAGCCCTTTTTGTGTTACCGCCCTCCTCTTTGCACTCTGCTCCACAAATTTCAACCAGTTCAGTTTCCCTAAACTTAATTCTCTATCCACTGAATTCAGCAAAACTTTTCTGCTCTTCTTGGATCCCCACCTCAGGAGCTGGACCAGAAAATACCTCCAAACATAAGTCTGGGCATTCTTATTATTAACCTAATTGTTTTCCCTACACGTTTGAATCACAGTAGTGTACTGCTTGACAGCTTTCTGGTTTATGGAAAAACTGATCCCAGTTATTCCTCCATACTCAAAAACATAAAACTTGACTGAGGATTTCTGTAAATAATTAGTGTGTAAATGGGTTAATGACAGTTTGGGGTTAGTATATTGAAGGTGATGTTTTTGTAAGATATACGCTTGATAATAACTATCAGGCAATTGGAGATTTGAAAATTAATGAGAGTATTAAGACAAGATATATACTGTGGATTCATTTTCATGGACCAGACAACTATGGCAGGAGTAGAGGTGAGAACAACCATATTCAAGTGATGGGTATATTAAATAACTTGCAGGGTGTCAATGAAAGACAAGAAGTAAGGAAGTGCTGACTACAATTTAGGAATTAAATTTCATAAATTTTGCAGGAAGAATATACATGTAATGATGCAGGAGGTAGTTGTTGGAGAAAAATATGCCCTGTTATAAATGATTCAAATTAGTAGTCACCTGCATTTTTCTTCCCAGATTACAGAATTTTTATTAAAATTTTGAACCTCAGTCCCATCTTTTATTGATATATTGTTTGGTAACTTAGCCAAGCTGGAAAAAATAATACAGATGAATAAATTGACTACACATAACTGAAATGACACAGACAAGCATGGTAAATATTGGAAGATTTTAATAGGTATAAAGTATAATCCAGGATCAATGTTAATTTTGGGAAAAATATAATAACTAACAACAACCAAAAATAAATAGGCCTCTTTCTTTCCTCTTTTTTTTGTTTTTTCTTTTCTTTCTTTTTTTCTTTTTTGACTATAATGTATGAAGTTGACTTAATTGTATAAACACTGTAGTTTATTATTGGTATGAAAACAAAAGGCAGGGGAGGTTTGCTAACCAAAAGAAAAAGATCATGTAATAAGCTAGTGGCAGAGCCAGAACTAGGTAGGGCTCAACCATCCTGGATTCCAATCCAGAACTCTTTTTGAATCAGGACATGCCAACAACTAACTGGTCACTGAATGGTCTCTTACTCTTCCTGTGTACCATCTGCCCTTCTAAGCCTGCATGTAAAAGCCTACAGCATCCTGTACTCTTCATCCTCCCCTATCTGCTGGTATCGATGATTGCTCAAAGTGGTCTTAGAATTCACATGTTGAATTTGGCAGAGCGGCTATTAGTGTGGACCCTACTGAGATGTGAGTGGCTTCCTCTCTTTCCTACCACCACCATTCAGACTTCATATGAATAAAAAACAAACTGAGCATCAGCGTGTTATAATTCAGAGAAGCCAGTGCTACTCTAATTAACAGGGGATGATAATGTATACAATAAAAATTTGGGAACATATTTTGATAGGCTATCAACAGAAACCACTGGGAACTTGAGTGTAGAGAAGGATGCATTCATAAGGGATATTTTTCTTCCCTTTCTCTTTGTCCCTTGTCTTGCGATAAAAAAGGAAGGTGACTGGCTCAGGCAGGGATGGGTTTCTGTAGGGCTTAGTGCAGGGTCTGTAACCTTTATTCAATGCTCAGAAGATGCAGAAACTGGAATAGGGAGTCAAACCAAAAACTATCCAGGAAAGCACACTTTTGGGCTTGGGAAAAGAAGTCTTCAGAATAACAGACAATAGAAAGTAAAAGCCTGAATGTGATAGGAAGGGAGAATTGAACAATTTTCTCAAAGGAAAAAGCAGCATCAGAGTTTTCAGCTTTTCTTTATGAGGCATCCGGAACATGTGCACTGGTGGGTTTTTGTCGTCCAACCCCATTTTACAGAGATGGCACCCATAACATATAATACCATCTATCCTCCTTTGAAAATAACCCCTTACATCAAGTATCCATCATTCTTGCCCATCAGAAAACCGGTCATCCATCCCCATTAGCAACCAGTCCTAGTCACTCAACATCACCCCAAGAAGCCACTTAAGACAAACTGCAGAACTGGTCAGTGTAGAGTGGGTCACCACATCAATTTTTCCTCGTATTGGAATTTGCTCACCTAATTTCATTGTCTCCCCTAACACAGCCATCTATCTAAGTTCATTGACTGGTGTGGATTTACACAGGTTATTTGAAAGATAAAGGTCAGATACACACCAGACTGCTAGAACCACATTTATTAAACACAGTCCCCCCACCCCCCACCTCACTGACTTTCAACATCATCAGTGTTATCTGGAGCAAGAGAAGAGTAAATTAAATGTGGCAGAACAAGAAACTGGAGCCAAGAATAAAGCCACAGATTAGTGATAGATGATGGCAAGTTCAACCTTATTAGCCTTTGAAAAACCACACTGCTCTGCTAAGCCAATATCTAAACCCTGTTCTATACAGAGCACTGAGATGGTACAGCACTGCTGGTTTTAATCAGAGGATGACAAAGAGGCAATTAGGTATGACTTGGAGATGAAGATGAAGTCCTTCCTCATGGGAATTTGCTGCTGGCTGATATTCCAACCTAAGAAGTTTTGAAAATTCTTTCTTCACTCACTGCCTTGAAGCCTTGCTCATTTTACACCACCAGACTTTAAGCTTTGATTTCTATTTTTAAGATTCACATGTATGCATCCATAAAGCAAAACATACTTAAGATATTTAAAAAATTGAGAGCAACTCCAGTACAAAGGAGATAGCTGTTCTCCACTAGCTCCACTGAGCTATAACTTCTATGACCTTTGGGGACAGGATGTTTCTTGAAGGTCAACAGTGAGGATGTATCACAGCGTGATGGGCTCAGCACAACATGGATACTATTAAGGTGACTGGGCTCAACCTTTCTCTTGTAGGCTATTGGGAGGTCCTGCAGAGGTTTTTGGCATCACAAGGTCCTAAAGGCTAGATAAAAACCAAGAAGGTTAACCCATGATGGCAGAGAACAACTTTCGGTAGTCAACCAGAATGATTCTTGAGAGGACCAGAGGCCTTAGTTAGCAAGAAAATAGTGGATATTAAACCCTAGGGGGGCCAGCTCGATAGCCCAGTGGATAGGGCGCCGGCATACCACATGGGAGGCCCTGGGTTCGGTTCCCGGGGACCTCTCCTAGCGGGCAGACCGCCTTGAGAATGGCAAGCCGCCATGGGCGGGGCAAAGCCGCTGTGGGCAAGGCAAAAAGCTGCCACGGACAGGGCAAGAGCCGCCACGGGCAGGGCAGGTCGCCCGTGAATGGAGCGCAGCCAGCCACCTGCGAACTGAGAGCCGGCGTGAATAGAAGCAGAAGCCGCCCACAAGCGGGGAAAGCCGCGCCTGCGCAGTGACCAGTCTCGGCGCGTCGCCGCAGCAGGGGGGGGAGGGGAGATATGTAATAAAATAAATAAATCTTTAAAAATAAATAAATAAATAAACCTGTAGGGGAAGGAGAGCTGGAAATGTGAATTTTATATAGACTTCAAAATTAATTACATCTAACACCCAGGTCTATCTCGTTTCCTAATCCAATATATAGTTTACTTTTAAGACTAGTTTAAAAACAGTACTGGAAAAACAGGAAAGTTTGGGTCTCTCAGCATACTGGGTATTGTAAGGAACTGCAGATAGAAACAAAGCCATGGAGTGACAAAATAGAAGAAACCCATGCTCAAAGCATGCACAGAGGAAAGATGCCATGCTTCAATGTCAAGAACAGAACCAGAGAAACGAGAAGCTTAGAGTGAATACATTCAAAGAACATGTTCAGAGGGCTGGTCTAAAGCTTTGCTCTTGGGAGTGGGGTCCATGGATCTGTAGCGACTGCATCACCTGGGAGCTTGTTAAATATGCAAGGAGTTAGTTCCCAACATACCCACAGACTCTGCATTTTAACAAGATGATTCATAAATCTATCAAATTTGGCAAGTATTGTATTCAAAGAGTGTATGTGAGAGAGCAGAACCAGTCCAAACTTCTGCTACCCTCAGAAATACTTGAGCAAGGAGAGGCAGCAACTTTTACCCCTACCCTACAAGTCTCAACCTTCTGTAAAGAAAGTAAGTTTTCTGGCAGGAAAGGGTTTGGGGCCTGGGAGAAAAGCAGGGCAGTTTTGTGGTAATTGTGGGCTTTGTCAGTAGTCGAGGGAAAACCAAGAGCCCAGGAGGGTGTGCCCTCAAGATCGCATGTCTTTCTCACAGAACTCCCCTCTCCCTACTCCTGGTCCACACATCCTAAAGTGAAAACGGACAGTCCACATGCCCCAACAAAGTACTCACAGACACCTGCTGCGTAAAACAGACCTTCACATCTCCAAAAATACCAGGACAGTAGCCTTTACAAAGTCACCCAGCTCTTCACTTATAGTTTATAGAAAGGATAACCAAAAATCACCATGCGTGTGACTAACATAAACATCATAAAAAGAAATGATCATGAAAACATTTAACTTAATTAGAATGGGCTACAACAACTTAAAACATAAACAACCAAATGAGACCAAACAGCCATCATTTTTGACTGGAATTAGAACAGCCACTGTCAGTGGTTCTCAACCACTGTCACATCAGAATCAGCCTGAGGGCTTTTTAAAAACTCATTTGCTGGGTTCCATCCCAGTGTTTCCAGTTCAGTAGGACTGGGGTGGGGCTGGGAAATCTGCATTTCTAACAAGATCCTGGGTGATGCTGATGATTCAGGAACCGTACCTGAGAATCACTAGACAGGGTGTTCAAGCACAGCTTCTTTGAAAAAAAAAAAAATATATATGCTATATATGTATACACACATATATATTATTGCAAATAATAAATGGGTAACAGAGGAAGTGGAGGAGGAGCTTGAAGAATCAAGTGGCCTTGACTGAACACAGCAGCCTTTTATTGCACACTTAGTCTTGCCACTCGTAAAATGTCCAGTATAAGTCCTAGAATTTTAGTCAATCAGATTATTCTCCTATACCTCCTTTTGTGCATGTTTGTGTATGTTGTGGGGGTAGATATAGTTAGAAAGGAATTAAGTAGAATAGATTTAGCACAGAGAAAAAGAAATATCTTCCTGTCCTTGTTTTCTTTCTTATTATGAAATGTTTCTCTCTCCTAAATCACCTCTCTGTACCCTGAAGCCAGACTTCGCTTTATGGCCCAATTTAAGTTGTACCTGTTTTATGTCCAGTCTCCCTCAACTCCATTCAAATGTCATCTTACTCTTTCTTAACTCCCTTATATATTTGATTCTTTGCTATTATTAATGTCACCTCATCTTTTTTCAGATGGGAAATCTGATTTCTCCAGCATGACTGTGCATAACCTCCTCCAAGGTACAATGGAGCTATTTTTTCTATGTGTTCCCTTCATTCCAAGAATCTTCAAGTAGTTCCACATGCATCCATGCAGTAAAGGACAGAAACCATGGACAAAGGTATGGAGCAGCTAGACCTTGAATCCTTTATTCTACCAATTGAATGTGTGGCCTTGGGCAACTTAATTCATCTGTCTGCATTTTAGTATTCTCTTCTGTTGTAAAGAGGATAATGATTATTTTCAGGATCAGAAATAATATATACAAAAGGCCTCTTCCACAAAATAGGACTTAATGCGTGGTAGCATTTCTTATCATTATAAAAATAACAAGAACTGGATTGGCCTTGGTTTTTAAACTGGCTCTTTGCACTCAACCCAGTGTGTCCTTCATACCCTACCTTAACTCTTTCATTTTCCCAGGTGTCTACTCCATAATCAACTATTTCCATTAAAGCTCTGCCTTCTCCATCATACATATCTTTGTCTTTTTTCTTGGCTGTGTTTAATTTGGACCTTCTTCTGCATTCTGGAAATGGTCCCTCGTAACCTCCTCTGATATCCTGCCTCCCACTTGGGTTTGTCTACCCAGCCCACCATTGGGACCCTTCTACCTGAATGTCTTTGCAGGCAGAGCTCACACTGACATCAGTCCACTTTGCAGGTGGAACCTCAAGTCCCTAGTTACCTTTAACTCACTTCCGGCATCATGATAAAATGTTTCTTCCAACTCTAGAATTACTTAAGGAAATTGAAGTGTAAGCAGCTAGGGAGAAATATGTGAGTTGAAGCATTGGATTTGCATTTTGGAAGATCACACCACCTCTGAATAACCTTTCATTATTCTTCACTGTCTAGTGGAAACCAATGTTTTTATGGCTTTTGGATTCAGCCTACTGAGGTAGTCTGCTATATTTTTCATAGATGATTTTGATCATGATGCTTGTGTTTCTGTTGGTAGGTTCACAATTTAAGTCGCATGCCATATTTGGCTGATTAAGCCATGTGAACTTGCAGGAAGAGACAAATCTGTAGCATGGCTAGAGCACAAGTTTGACAAGCCCACTCCTGTCCTGTGGCCAGGAATAAAGAAATGCTTATACGTATACTCTATAGAATCAATCCAAACTCTCCAAATCTCTCAGCCTTCCAGCTTAGCCAGAGGATATCTCTGTATCAATCTCAATTACTTACTCTGAAGACCTAGAACTTAGCTTATGAAAAAATCTCTGCAGACCTAAAAAGGACCCCAAAGATCCACACACTTTAGATCGTGGATTTTATTTATAGGTGAGTTCTTCAGGCTTCTATTCATTCAGCTCATTTACTCTTTCTTAGATACTTCTCTAATAAACTCAGGTATCTGGCACCTCAGGCCATGCCCAGTTAGAAATAGAAAATTAAAAGACAGAGTATTCTTAGAAGTTTGCTCTCAAATAGCAAGGAAAGACAGCTGACCAGAAAGTAGAAGACAGAACAACTGTAAAAATAAGATGCAAAAAATGTAAACTTCATAGCTGTGACACCTATTATATTCAGAAGCTTTTTAAAAATAGGGCCTCTCCAGCCCCACTGCCATTCCCATCAACCCTCCTTATCTTTCTTTGACAGCTACAACTACCTCAAACTGGTTATCCTGTCTGACTCTTCTTTCATTAGAGTTGATTCTTTCCAGCATTTTTAGAATTATCTTCCTATGAAAGAAATCGTATGTTAAGCTCTTGCTTTAAGAAATCGTATGTTAAGCTCTAGCCTTAATGCCGCAGGGGCAATCCTTCTGCCTCCGGGACATAATCCGGGCTTCTATGTTAAAGTCAAAGCTTGTTCACAATCTTCCCTGCCCACCTCTCCCATCTCCAGCCACTCTAAAGCACACACCCCAGGTCCTGGCCACGCCATTCTTCTCCACCTGGCCCAATCCACCCACACTCTTCTCCACTCCTGTAGCTTTTCACATATTGCTCCATATTTCTGGAAATTTCCCCTTCACATTCTCCACTTAGCAGACTTATCTGGAAAAAGTATTCAGAAAACCCGCTCAAGTCCCACTTCTCTTTCACACATGTTCATACTCTCCCCTGTGATCTACCACTCAATTTGGTTTGTATCTCTATTACTGTTAGCACTTAATAAGGCATTTAATCAAATAGGAGCCCCCGCAAGTAGGCACTGTCTTATCTATCTTTGACTCTTCATTGACTAGCATGGTGTTAGACATCACAGACACACACTTAGTACTGGCTGAATTCAAGGCAGTCTTGAGCCATTTTGTGGAGAGGCCAGGAGCCACGTAGACTTGAACAGCTTCCAAGGGCATGATTTTGCTAAAGGAAAGCTGCTTGACTTTACATTTGGGACTTAAAAACTCAGAGGCAAGCAGTCTGAATAAAAATAGGATTTATTAGTAAAGCCAAAAAGCATCCTTAATAGTAATAAGAGTTTGATTGGCTTGGATTTTGTAAAGCTGATTTTTGCAACAAGGCCCTAGTTCCTCCCGCATCTCATAGTGCAACTAAAATATGAATGCTCGGCTTAACAGGAGGAAAGGGAGAGCTTTACTTTAAGCATATGCTGACCCATCAGAATGAATTCTGTGCTTTATTTGAATTGTGAGGTGAGGGAAGTTCATCTTCTTGTTGGATGAAGAATTCTAGGAACTGCCTGACAAGGGAGAGAGAGATTTGGGATAGCAGTGGTCATTTTCTGTCACCACTGAAATTATACATATAGGGAGAGTCTAATTTTGCCTTTAAATTATCAAACATAAAGCAACCAAATAATAGTTTAACCTTCCTTAGCTCTTCCTGAGACCTACTGATGTAGTGTGGGTGGAAGTAAAAGATATGACGTGTTGTCAGGATGGCCATCCTCAGGTAAGCTTAAACGGGCTCCATATTCAGCCCAGTTTATATGAGATTGCCCTTCAAGGGTGTTTATAAACCCCTCTTCACCAGAGGAGCAAATGTTGAGCTGCAAGTACAGAAGGATCATTTCTGTAAAAGTGCCAAGGAACTTCATACACACAAGCACACACACACATATCTGTGTGTGTAAATATATATAGCTGTGCATATATACACACATGCATAAGGCATATATATAGAGAGAGACAGAAACAAAGAGGATGTAGGACATCTCCTCTAGGTCTATATCTAGTCAAAATTACTTTAATCATTTTATAATAAACCTGTTGTAGTAGTTGAGACTGTATGTACCCCAGAAAATCAAGGTCTTACAGCTGGTGTGAGCCTAATGTAGGTAGGACCTTTTTATTATGTTACTTCAGTAAGCCGTGGCCCAGGGTGGATCTTAATCTAGTTACCAGAGTCCGTTATAAAGGGGATATATGGAGAGGAAAAAAAGACATAGAAGTTGAGAGAGAAAACCAGGAGAAAAAAAAAAAAGCGATGCAACCTGGAGAAGGAAGAGACTGCAGATGCTGCCATATGCCTCGTCATGTGCCTTGCCATGTGACAGAAGAGTCCAGGATCACATGCAGCTGGTCTCTGGGGAGACAGTATCAGCAGCCTGATGATACCTTGACTTGGATATTTTCTCAGCCTCAGAACTGTAAGCTTGCAAGCAATTAAATCCCCATTGTAAAAGCCAACCTATTTCTGGTATATTGCATTTCAGCAGACTGGCAGACTGAAACACCTGTTTTGGCTTCTATATTAGGCTTTAAATACATGACTTGAGATGCTTAAAATAAGGTGTAAATGAAATTTTTAAAAATTCAAAACAATATGGTCTGTTGATTTTGTCTTCCTTGGTTTGATTCTTGTAGGTCACTTGAGGATAACTCTGTGAAGATGGAGAATGTGCTATTTGCAAAAATGACCTCAGCTGCAAAGAAAAGACTTCATTTGACGTCAAAGAGCTTACTCTGGGAATGGAGGCATTTCCTCATCTCCAGGTTTCTCCAATGCCATGCTGCTCCCAACGGGTGAATCTCCTATCTGAACTGAGTCTGCTTAATTCAAGAGCAAATGATCAGTAGTTTTTATGGTTGATCTTCCCTTCAAGTGTTGCTAAGCACAAGTGATTGGTGAGAACAAAAGGAGATTAATTAAGCACTTGAATAGATTTGATTTATTGAGCATGGGATTATTTCTGACATTTATAGAATGACTCAAATAGAGTCCAGAGCTGGAAACATGTACTCATTACTTTGCATGATGTTTATACAAGAGAGGGAGACATTACCTGGAGCATGAGGTGAGACATGGAAGTCTGTCTTCAGTTCCCCTTCCATGGGAGTTCTTGTCAGTTCCATCCCCCTTTACCAGGAGCTCTTCACCAGAGCCCACTGTCCTCATTTGCTTTTTCTCCAGGGATTTCTCTCAACCATTTTTTTTCTTTTATTTGAAAACAATTTCAAGTTTACAGAAAAATTGCTAAAATAATAATGCTGTGAAGAATAACCACAAACCCTTTACCTAGTGTGACAGTTTAAAGTTATTTTGAGTTCCAAAAATAAAAAGATTATGTTCTTAAGCTAATCTATTCCTATAGGTGTGGTACCTTTTGATTGCATTAAATTCAGTTGAGGAGCATTTGATTAGATTACTTGATAAGATTGCTTTAAGTCTTTTGATTGGACTATGTCTGTAAGGCAAGGATATGTTCTAAAAGCTAGAAGAGGTAAGGATATGTTCCCCCATAGGGCCCCTAGAAGGCACCAGACCTACCAACACTCTGACTTTAGCCTGGTGAATTTCATTTTGGACCTCTGGTGTCTAGAACTGTAAGAGAATAAATGTTTGTTCTTTCAAGTCATCCAATTCGTGGTAATTTGTTACAGCAGCCACAGGAAACTAAGAGTTTCCAATACGACATTGTCACTGTTGAAGAATATGATCCCCTGTGCTGGTTTGGGTCTTTTGTGGACTCCAGAAAATCCAGTTCTTAAAGCAAACCCATTCCTATGCTTGTAAACCTATTACAGATGGGACCTTTGGATTAGATTCAGTTAAGGGACCCTTTGATTAAATCACTTCAGTTAAGTGTCTTTAATTAGGTTGCAGGACCCGGGGTGGGTCTCAATCCTTCCTCGTACTGGAGGCCTTTATAAACAGGATTAAAAACCCACAGGCATACAGGAAAAAAGCTACAGAGACAGAGAAAGCCTGAGAGGCTGAGAGAGAGGTCCTGGAGGCTAGAGGCAGGTATCAGTGACACACAGAGGCACAGAAAGAGACCCCTGAGAGGCTGAGAGACAAGGCCTGGGGAGAGACAAGCCATGTACTTGATCACCCACAGCTGGGCTCAGGGAGAAAGTAAGCCTGGAGAGAAGGCAGAGACCCAGACCGGCACAGCCACCATTGTGTCTTGCCATTTGGCAGGAGTCCAGAATTGCCAGAAGCCAACCTTTGGTGAGACAGTATCTCTCTTTTTTTTGTT
The DNA here is from genome assembly GCA_004027955.1 of Chaetophractus vellerosus. NCBI lineage: Eukaryota > Metazoa > Chordata > Mammalia > Cingulata > Chlamyphoridae > Chaetophractus > Chaetophractus vellerosus. Next base: position 39 of record PVKH010005504.1, on the reverse strand, counting down.
TGTTACATATCCCTCCCCTTTCTGCTTGCTTTTGCTGTG
>PVKH010005503.1:12081-22111 GCA_004027955.1 Chaetophractus vellerosus | reverse complement strand
ATGGCCTGATAACTGTAAGCTTCTACCCCAAATAAATACCCTTTATAAAGACCAACAGAATTCTGGTATTTTGCATTAGCACCCCTTTGACTGACTAATACAGAGAGTGTCTTTATTCATCTCTATTTCTTGTTGATGTTTGATGTATTCTTCAGATTGGCTATGTCTCTATTCTATGTTCTGTTCATTCCAGGACACAGGCTGAATGAGCACCACTATCCAGGGCACACTGGTCAACTGGTAGAGGGAAATGAGGAATGGCAGAAATGTGCAATGGTTCTGGAAGTGCCATATATCACCTTTTTCTTTTCCTTGGCCAAAGCAACATCAGGCAAAGCCTAATGTCAGCTTGGCAGAGAGATGCACTGAACATTGAGGCCATAATACAATACACCACACACGTCACACTTAAATAATGGAAACTACCCAAAAGGGTAAAACTTTAAATGAATCCAGAAAAGGGAAAATATCTTCAAAGTGTCAAGAATTAGGCTGAAAGCTAACTCTTTAACAGAAACAACAGAAGCCAGAAGGCAATCTGAAAACAATAGTAACAGTAACATGAAATTAACTTTGAGGTGTAAGCCACTAGGATTTTGCAGCTCTTAGCAACAACAGACTAACCTAGTAAAAGTTGATTGATAATAATTCTAGGTGGATTTTTTTTTTTAATCCATTTTAGAGTACATAGGTTAAACTCTCATCTGTTATCTCTTTCTCTATCGCCTCTTTGGGGACTCCATTCACATATACGGTGGAGCAGGCGAGCATAGCGGAGACTTCCTCCTACTGCGTAAGCTGTTCCCACTGTTCTCCCAGAAGGCCTAGCTCCCCCACTCGCTTCCGGTTGACCCCTTGACCCAGCTAGACAGGAGGTTAGAACTTCCGGGGTCTCCACCCTACCCAGAGGGCGGATGCACTCGAGGAGGCGAAGACAGACGATGATGTAACTGAGCGTAGACTTCGGACAAATGAAGGAATAGCACCCGAGATACGGCGGCTGAGCAAGCCGACAGGCACCTTTGTTGGCCTCACTGAGCTCCCCATCAAGAATCAAAATAAGAAACAAACCCGCCAAAATGACAGTGAGGGGGAAGAAGTCTCCGTTGGGCCCGCCTGCGCCTGCGCACTCTCGCGAACTTGGATTCTCCACGAGGCCCAGCTTCTTTGGAGAACGCGATGGCATTGCATACTGGGAGCAACTTGCGGGGCGCTAGAATAGCCTTAGGCGGTTCTTACTGTAAACTGTATTTCTTCAAGGATCTGCGGAGGGAAACGGTTAGCGTCCAGAAGAAATGAGGAATGGAGTGCAGCGGGGAGGGCTCTCCAGACCCTGCCAGGAGCTGGCGGGAAGACGCGGGTTACTGGAGGTCATATTGCGGGGCGGGGGTGGGGGGGGGTGGATGGCGCATGTGCGGACCGCAGCCTCAGGCCTCAGTGTTGGGGGGAAGCAGAGGTGGGTGCTGGTGGGACCTGAGCGTGAGGGCTCTTCCAGCACCCCAGTGGGTGGGATGCTGTCACTGTAACGTCATAGACGGCTTGAGATTGTGACCGATGGCAGTTGATGCTCGTGGGGGAACGCTCCTTATGGCTCACCGCGCCCTGGTTTCTCAACGCTCTCGCTTGGGATTACCGCAGAGAAATAGCCCTAGAACCGGCCCAGATGAGGATCCCTACTGCAGTTTCACAGCAAGAAGTCTCCGAGTTGGGTTTGGAATGGGTATTGCTCTACGAGTGGCCCAAGACAGGTCCCGGACAAGGAGGATTCAGAAACCCGACGATTGGGGTTCCCCTAGGAGGATTCACTTTGGATTTCTGGGGAATGAGCTTTTGAGTACCAGAGCATTATAAGATCTTTGACCCCAGTAATCTGCAGAGGATACAGGGACACATTCCAGGTGCCCTCTGTACTTTCTCAGGTTATTAGACTGAGGTGAGGGTATGGCACTGGAGGGTGTTTCCTATTTTAAGAATTGGTTCCAAGAAAGGCCTGACTGGTCATGAAAAATCAACTTTCAGGTGAGTTTCGGCTCCCTCTTAATCCTTAACAGGAATTCTTTAGTTTGTTTTCTGCTACTTTTTATTTACAAACAGGAGCATTCACTCATCATACTGTACAGTTCTAGGAATTCTCACAAAATCAGAATTGTATACTATAATCAAGATACCAAAAAGCCCATCCCCCCCCAAAAAAAAACGCTCTTGCATTGCCCATTTGAAGTCAAACCCTTACCCCACCCTCAACTTTGGCAGCCACTGCTGCTTTAAAGCCATGTTTTTGCCTCTACCAGAATGACATATAAATGGAATCATACAGTATGTGGGCTTTTGAATCCTACTTGTAAAATTTTATGACTTATTTGTAAAACTGTAATTATATGTACCTTGCAATGTTATTTGAGGTTTTAGAATTTTCACAGAGGCCACTACATGTCATGACACATACTGGCCTTCAAAACTGTGAGATTCCACTCTAAGCCTAAATTGTGTGAGCTGTGCCTGGAACCTCTCTGTGGTTTTCTTCATTTGTACAATGGGAGGAATGCACGGAGGAAGGAACAAATGAGGGAAGTGATTTCAAACACGCTAATCTCTGCTGCAATATATAAATATAAATTAATATTGAAAAAAAACAAGGTTGGACCTTATTCTTTGAATAAGCAGAACTCTTTTAATTTAATTTCTCTTCCCTCATAAGTGCTGGGAGTCTTTTTTTTTTTTAAGATTTATTTATTTATTTATTATATATCCCCCCTCCCCTTTCTGCTTGTTCTTGCTGTGTTCATTTTTGCATTCTTCTGTGTCTGCCTGTCTCAACCCGCTGCGGCAACCCGCTGAGTCATCTCACCACGCAGCGGCCTGCCTGCTCGCAGCGGCCTTTCCTGCCTGTAGGGGCCTGCCCTGCCTGCGGCGGCTTGCCCTGCCCGCGGCAGCTTGCCTTCTCAAGGCAGTCTGCCCGCTCGAGGAGGCCCCGGGAACCAAACCCAGGGCCTCCCATGTGGTAAACCGGAGCCCTACCAATTGGGCTACTTCCGGCCCCTGTGCTGGAAGTCTTAAGCATAAAGAAGTCAGACTTATGAAAGAGAACACAGACTCCTTCCTAGGCTATAAACAAAAATGTCCACCTTCTCGTATAAAAAGGCATTAACATTATTGTGTGAGAATGTCAAATATAGATTCTTTTCCACTAAACATGGATGTTACTCAGATTGATACCCACTGCCCGCAGCTCATTTCAGCTGTTCTTGGATAATTCCCCTCTCACCATTCACAACACTTTTTACTTCTAACTGGAAACCACAGTGGATTTACTTGCTATCACCCTGTTCACAGGAGAAAGCACACTACAGGGCTATTGTGCCATTGACTGTGACCCTTATATTAGGGGCAAATCTATGGTTTTTCTGTGGTACAAACTGTGTCAGTCAATCTGTAGGAATAGCAAGATGATAATGTGAAACATATAGTGCAATTGTTCATCTTTCATAAGACTATAAAGACAAAAACCCACACCTTGAGGCCCAAAGAATCACAAGCCTCTAGTTTCACATACTCATGTCCAAACTCAGAAATGTATATCATATACCCTAGTGCTTTTCATCACTGGGAAAATGAAGGTAAGCCATGAGTACACCTTTATTAGTTACAGGGAAACCTTACTCTGTTAACACCACATATACAGGACTGTTTGTGTATTGCTCCCCACTATTTGCAAATACTCCTAGCTGTTCCTGAAACAAAGTTTAATTAGGATATAGTAGATGATAGAAGTTAAAGTGAAATGATAACCTCCTCACTTACCGAGCCCCCTAACCTCCAGAGAAAATACATCGCACTGTATGCATTTCCTATTTCTCTTGACATGTTTCATTTTCTTCAGTGCCCTCATCTTTGTGATCTGTGGCAATTCACCTAATATATAGTCCTCTGGTACCTCTCAAGTGAGACAAGAATATATTATATAATTTGCTAAGATTAACTTGAGTTTTTATGTTAGTTTAGTTACTTTAGAGAACATTTAAAACTGCCCAATACGTAGTAACCAATGTTCCAGTTTCCACTCTGACATGTAAAGACCTGAAAAGCCGTCACTCCCCTCCTAACAAGAAAAATGGTGAACAAGTTGAAAAAACTTTTCTTAGATTCATTGGGGTATTGAAACCACAGACAAGCCACCACCCTGCGGTTGGAAACAGAGTGGACTTGGGAAAAGACTCATTTTACCTGGAACAAAAGCAGGTCTCTGGTGGAGCCAGTCCCAGTAGGCACTCTGCATTGCTCCTCTCTGTGACTACTGGTGTTTTCCTGCTGGTCTTTAGCAAGAGGGCACTGAGAAAACCATGATTTACGACTCTGCTATTGTGAGTAAAGTTGTTTTCATGACAAAGCTATAACTATATAAGGATAAAAAATAATATTTGCCCAAAAGAAAAAGGCCTGAACTTGTAGGCACCTGGTAATAGTCACTCACAAGGTATAATGAGTAAACTGGCAAAAATACAAAGTTGATCCAACAATCTATAATTGCAATGGGATATTTTAACATGATCTCCAAGTAAATGAAAAATAAAGACAATATTTGGTAGTGTACAACTTATTTGATAACACAGTTAATAGGGTATTTCTAAGAAACATCTACAGATACTTTTGACAAGAAAATACAGTTTTTAAACATCCATAATTAAACATAATCATTGAAGAAATACTGATGGCACACATTCAGCTGTAATAAGAAATGCCCACAACTTGCCTGAAATGAGGAAAGTGCTTATTCTCACATAGAAGGACTGAGTGACAGCAGTCACTCCACAGGAAGAGGAATGACCTCCTATGTGGTTTAGTGGCTGCACCATTGCAGCTATTGTAGCCACTAGCAGTATTAACAGAACAAGGTGTGTATTATACAGATTACATGTTATATAAATACAGTCTAGAGAAGAAGGGAATCTGAGCATCAACATCTCCAATATAACAGTCCAAAAAAGTGACCTGGTGGACCAATAAGATCTTGCAAGAAACACCAAACTGCTGGTGGATCTTTGCTGCAGAGCTTGTGGAGATGTCAGTGGAAGACCATCCCTCTGAGAAAATGGAAGTCAATGAGCTGGTATTAATTTTTTAGGATACTCTTGATTGGCAAGGCAAAGGAGGAGGAAAATGAGCTGGAAGCTGGTGTCTGCAAAGTACACATATATTTATGTTTCTCTGTATGGTAGCTCCCAAAACTTCAATAATGACTTTACTTCTACCTCACAAATCTGCAGGTTACACTACTGGTGAATTCTACCATGGAAACATAAAGGGAATGCATTCTGAAGTTTGTAGTTTCTAAAATGTCATACGTTGACGTAACATAGTCCAGAGCCATCTCCAATGCTAGATTTTAGAGTCATATCACCCATCTCATTTCTTAACTCAAAGTCTATTTTCCAAAATGAGATGCAAAGACAAAGAGCAATGTCAAAGATGGAAATAATTCAAAAGAGACCATACTGTTTGTGAACTGTGCATACTTAAAATTTCTGACAATATTTACTAATAAGGAAAAACACTTCATAACACTTCTCAGAAAGAAGGAATATATGTATACAAGGGAAAAGTGACATCCATTATCTGCCACACAAGGTCTATAAGAAACTCCCAATACCAAGGTGTCATTTTTCAAAGGCCCCTTATTAAAGAATACTGAAGAAAAAACTATATAAAAATTAAACCTACCTGCATATTAAAGTTACACTTCAAATCACCCATGGATCCAATAGACTTCAACATGGGAAAAAAGTTTTAATTAAATTACAATGGAAAACATTAGCTACCTAAAACTTATACACTGTTGCTAAGACAGTACTTTCAGAATTATTATCACCTCAATATTTATTTGAGAAAGAACAGGACATTCAGAGTCTAGAAGTCCACTTAAACATGAGATACTGATTAAGACATCAAATTTTTAACTCTTATATATGACTTCACTCATGGTGTGTATTTTCTGGACTATATACTAGAATTAATTTGCATCAGGCTCTCATATAACTTACATCTATAGGGTTTCTTTCTAGTTGTGAGTTCTCATATAACTTTGAAAAGGTTTGTTTTAACTCAAAGCTGTCCCACATTTTTCATACATACAGGATTTCTATCCAGTGTGCATTCTCACATGTTTTTGTAAAGATGACCGCCAAACAAAGGCTTTTCCACAATGTTTACATTCATAGGGTTTCTCTCCAGTGTGAGTTCTCACATGACATTCAAAAGATTTGGAAGAACAGAATGCTTTCCCACATTTTTCACATTTATAGAGTTTCTCTGCAGTGTGAGTGCTTTCATGTCTTCGAAAGGAAATGGGACAATTCAGTACTTTACCACATTGTTTACATTCATATTTTTCTCCAGTGTGCATTCTCACATGTCCTTGAAAGGACTGAAGCCAACTGAAGGCTTTTCCACAATACTTACATTCATAGGGTTTCTTTCCGGTGTGAGTTCTTTCATGGAATCGAAAAGACTGAGGATAACTGAAGGCTTTCCCACATTGTTTACATTCATAAGGTTTCTCTCCAGTGTGTGTCTTTTCATGTCTTGGAACAGAAGTGGGACAACTGAAGGCTTTACCACACTGTTTACATTTATAGGGTTTCTCTCCAGTGTGTCTTATCATGTGCCGTTGATATCTTGAGGGCCAAATGAAGTATTTCCCACATTCCTTACATTCATAAGTTTTCTCTTCCGTGTGATTTCTTTCAGATCTTTGAAAAAATTGGGGATAAGTGAAGATTTCCCCATATTTTTTATATTCATAGGATTTGCTTCCACTTTCCTGATATTCATATGGATTGTGTTCAGTGTGAGTTCTAATAGGTCCCAGAAGGGATGAATGATCCATGAAGACTTTTCCATATTCACTACATCCATATGGTTGTATTCCAGTAGGACTCTTGGACATATTGAGATTTGGGATCTGGTTGAAGGTTTCATCATAATGAGTATCTTCATTGCTTTCACAGAGTCCCTCTACTGTATGATTTCTGTTAAAAGAAGCATATTATTAATGGTTTGTTTATTAGTGATTTAATATTTAGTAATATGTATTAGAATTACATATTTACCATTTTCAATGAAAGCAAAGGTGTTCTGCCTTATCTGAGTTGTTTGAAACTGGAGTAAGTGAATGCTCTGGAAGAGGGCTCAACTGCAGCCATTACCGAAACAGTGTTTCTTACATGTGAAGTTTCTTGGTATTTCCAACTGAATTAGGTTTCAAACACTGAACTTTTATGTCACATTTAAGAAAATATTTTTGGTGAAAATTCTCTGAGAACAACAGAGTTAAAGCTCTGTGTGTTTTTGTTTTTTAATGTGGTACCAGGGGTTGAACCTGGGACCTTGTATGTGGGAAGCCAGCGCTCAAATCAGCTGGCTTCCCTGAGTCACGTCAGCTTCCCTCAGTTGGTTTTCTCATTCATTTTGCTTGTGTTTTTTTTTTTTCTCAGGAGGCACTGGCACCAAACCTGGGACCTCCCATGTGGGACGCAGACACTCAACCACTTGAGCCACATCAGCTATCCTGTGTTTTTTTCTGTTGTTGCTGTTTTCTGTTTTGTTATACTTTCATGACATACTGATTCTGTCTTGGGATGTTGCTTTCTCTTGTTAGTGTTACTCACCTCAGATTTCCCCCCTGGTGTCTGTGTTGATCTTCAATTCTATGAATTTCCATATTTTTTCCTAAAATGCAGACCCTGGAATCATCTTTTGTGAACCTTGCTATTTTCTCTTCTTTGGATATGTTTTCCACAAATATATCCTCCTGAGAAACTGACCAATTGGCTTGCAATTGAGTCTCATCATCTAAAACAAAACAAATAAAAACTTTTTATAAAGAAGAAGGTACCTGAAGCAAAGAAAGATGATAATAAAGGGTTTAGCTGTTAAAAAACTTTCAATAACTGACACTAGAGGTAAAAATGTTAAGCAATTTAATAAAACAGGTAGAACAATTGCAAGGATCAAACAACAAGCTTCTACTAAATGCCTCAAGATGACCAATGAAGTCTATACCCATACTGCTAACACTAAAAGAGCTTCACATATTTTAACCAAGACAAAAAGCAGCCTCCATTTAATACATAAGATTTTCACTGTCATGGAAAAATTATTAGATGCTAGGTCTGTGAGGGCTGTGACCACACTTGTCTTACTTAGCAATGTATTCCCTTTCTATGTTTCAGATCTTTTAACAGTGCTACTGAAATACTTGTTCTCCAAATGACTTAGTGAAGGAATGATTTGATCATTACCTACTGAGGCCAGGTTCCTGAATGTTTCCAGCATCACATCTCTGTAGAGGTGTCTCTGAGAAGAATCCAGCAAAGCCCACTCTTCTGGGGTGAAGACCACAGCCACATCCTCAAAGGTCACTCTGTCCTAAAACAGTTCACATAAGGAGGATGGGTGAGACTCTCAGTACTGGGGATCTATACTCAACTTATAGAAAGTTCGGATAAGATTCTGTGGACTCCCAAAATTTACTCTGGCCCTATTGTTCTCCACAGCATGGTCCAGAGCACCTTGGAAAAAGAAAAATGCTATACATGTGAAATAGATACTTCCATTTTGTGACCATCAATTCCTTGTGAAGAAAACTCTTATTAACCAGCATGTCATTCATCACTATATGAAGCAGACAGAGGGTCAAGGTTTTAGTGAATAAATATATACTGAAGTCCTAGGAGCTTTCACTTCTTTTAGGAGCTTTTACTTCACCAAACCTGAGAACTCAAGAGGTCTGTGGAAACCCATCTGTCGTAAAAAAGAATGAAATCCTTGTACATGTGACAACATGGATGAACCCTGAAGACATCATATTGAGTGAAATAAGTCCGACACAAAAGGACACATATTTTATGATCTCACAGATATGAAATACTTAGAATAAGCAAATTCATAGAGTCAAAAACGAGAATACAGGTTCCTAGGGGCTGGGGTGTTGGTAGGGAGGGGGGAGTTAATTCTTAATTGGCACACAACATTGTGAATGAAATTAACACCACTCACTTTGTATACCTGAATGGATTAAAAGGGAAACTTTAAGTGGTATATGTGTTGGGAGAACAAAAATTAAAAACAAAACAAAGGACTAGAACACAGTGAACCCTAATGTAAACTATGGGCTATAGTTGATAGTATAATTATAATAACATTCTCTCATCAATTGTAACAAAGGTACCACACTAATATAAAATGTTTAGAAATGGGGGTGAGTATATGGGAACTTTGTATTTCCTGCAGGACCATTTTGTAATTATGCAACTTCTCTAATAAAAAAAGAAAAGGAAAAAATACAAGTCCCATGGGAATATCTGACATAGTGAGGGAATAAGAAAGTACATATGAGTGTATTTTTGTTTATGTGGCTATGATTTCTTGCAGGGAAGAGAAAGAAGAGTAAAATAATTACTTCACATAACACAGGAAATTTGATACCTGAATTTGTTAAAAAATATATATGCATTAACAACATCTTTCATTAGTGTAATAGTTTGAGTTTGATTTAGTTATGAATTCCAAAAATATAAATTAGATTATGTTTGTAAGCTAATCTGTTCATCTGGGCATGATTAAGTTATGAGTAGGGCGTTAACTGCCACGTCAGTGAGACGTTGAGCCCCACCCCTCGGTGGGCGTGGTCTCAAGTATAAAAGGCTAGACAAGAGAAGCAGATTGAGAGAAGCAGAGATTTGGAGAAGGAGATTTGAGAAGCAGTTCTGATGTTGAAGTGAGCCGTTCGCCCGATAGTCTACAGCTGGCCTTGTGGAGAGACGCAAAGCATAAAAAGCCTCATGGTCTACAGCTGAACTCGTGAAGGAAACAGAAGCTAAGCCCGGAGAGAAATGCAGCCCCGGGAACAGAGGAACCCGGAAGCCTGAACCCTGGAGACGTCGGCAGCCATCTTGCTCCAACACGTGGACTTTGGTATGGGAAGAAATTTATGCTTTGTGGCCTGGTAACTGTAAGCTTCTACCCCAAATAA
>PVKH010005503.1:0-11981 GCA_004027955.1 Chaetophractus vellerosus | reverse complement strand
ACACACCTGTGGCTGACCAAAACAATTAGTGTGGTACATTTGTTACAACTGATGAACACATATTGAAGTGTTGTATTAACCGAGGACTATAATTTATACTTTGCCCCACATAAAATGTAATGTAGGAAATTGTAGGAGGGGAAGAGGGTGGGATATATGAGAATTCCCTATATTTTTGATATAACATTTATGTAATCTAAAGCTTCTTTAAATTTTTAAAAAAATATATGCATATTTGGATAACTTATATAACTAAATAACATATTACTATATATATATGTTTATATATCTGTTCGACAAAGTGAGGGCTTGCCTAACACACATCAAATATTTTAAAACTATAGTATTCCTGACAGTATGGTATTGGCAGAGAGACAAGCAAACAGACCAATGGAAAAGAGAAGAATCTTGAACGAGCTCCCATGTAGATGGAAATTTGATTAATAACAGCACAGCAGGCACTGCAGTGGCAAAAATGACCTTGACTTTAATACATGAGGTGGGATATATTGTTACCTAAATGGGAAAGATGCACTGTATTCCTGTCTATTCAATGGACAACAATTTATTGTAGCTTTAAATGTGAAAGACAAAACAAATATTTTTAGAAGTTAATGGGAAATGTTTTTATGACAAAAGTAAGGAGCATTTTCTCATATAAGAAAAAAAAGTAAACCATGAAGGAAGAGACTGGCATATTAAGTAGGTTAATATTAAGTGAGTAAAAAGATAAAGCATTAAATGGGAGAAAAATATCTGCAATACATATAAATCTCAAAGGATTAGTGGGCAGAGTAAAAATGAATGAACAAATGATTAAAAATGGGGAAATAACTAATATATATTTCACCAAAAAAAAATCACATTTGAAAAAAAGACCAATCTCATTGGTAATGAGTAAAAGAAAAATTCAAGTAAATATTTCACACTGAGCAGAAGGGCAAAAATTAATATCAAGATAATATCAAGAGTTGATGATCATAGGGAATAAATAGTTACATGTGGATGGTGGGATATACTCTTAATTGATATACTCCATTGTCATTTTCTGTACATTTCAACTTGGTCATAATCTAAATACAGCTCAGACATTTTTCACCAGTGTGCAGAAAATTTATTTATTGTGCATTTGCACATGGAGACCAAAACAAGAATGTCAATCATGTTATTTTTCACAAGAGAAAAAAATAAACTTTAATATTCATTTATTGAAAGTTCAACAAAGGCAAAACTAAACAGACTACTGCTTAGTGAAAAGCAGATGGTAAAGGTATGAAGAAGAACCAAAAAATCAGGACAGAGTGGGTAAGATGGCGATGAGCTCAGGGAGACTCTAAGAATTGCCCAAGTTCCATTTATAAATCTGTATGTGATCCCAAGGATGTTTATATTGTTATTACAATTAAAACTTATCATAAAACATTTTATACATTCTTTTGTGAAAACATTTCAAGCACTGATTAAGTTTGGAAAAGAACAAAAATTGTAGACATTTGTTTTGCCTTCTAGTGTGAAAAATCACAATTTAAATTCACAGTTTTGGTAGCAAAAGATTGAAAACAGGCCAACTGTCTATTTAGAAAGAATTGGTTACATAAATTCTTCATCATAGGCACTTTTATAAAAATCAGGTATTGAAATCAATGGATGTGCAGAATTGATCAAAACAAGCCAAGTGCATTGCAATGTGTACACTAGCTTTCCTTTTCTATAACAAAAATGGGAAAGAAAAATATGCATTCAGAGTTGTTTAATATAAGGAAACACTGATAGGACACCCAAGAAATTCTTAAAACTGGTTATTCGGGGATTGGAACAAGAGTAGTTGAGTGGAACAGGATATGTTGGCAGTGAGTCAACAGGTTATTCGGGGATTGGAACAAGAGTAGTTGAGTGGAACAGGATATGTTGGCAGTTATAGGCTTTCTCATCTTGCGAATTTTTTGAAACTTCGGATAAACTCTAAGCGAATTCACATAAACAATACTTTACTTTTTAATAGTTTAATTATTTTTATTTTTAAATTTTAATTAGTTTAACTTTACTTTAGAATGTTTTCCTAAAGATTTAATCCTTTAAACGCTAATGTTCATGAAAGTGCAAACCATAAAAATGAAACTTTGTAACTCAAATGACAAGTGGCATCACAGTTCAAAGTATTATCAGGAATAAATAGCCTACTTAATGCATTAGGGCTTTGGATTTACTCTGTTAAATGGATTAGGATTTTCAAGGATTACATAAATTTAGTAGTTTTCCTCTTATCAGTTAAAATTGGAATTAAATTGCCTTAGGAATAGGAGAGCCTTTAAAATATCAAAATTATCCAGGGGCCCCCACATACAAAATCTGATCTAAAAAATGAAAAATGTAATCAAGAATTTAAACACAACCATCTCATATCTCAAGGTTCTCTTGCCAAAAAGGAACAAAAACTGTTTGGTTCCAGAATTTGCTTGCCTTACATCTTTACCTCAATCTACAGAGATTTTAATCCAAGAAAATAAAAATATTACATGCTCAAGCAAGGGTATAAAACTACCAAATGATTAGGGAAATGAGAATAATATGGCATCAATATCGGATAAAGAAATTAAAAGGAAAGTAAAGAGCAATATATGAATCAGCTCAGCTAGGCGGCCTGTTTCACCCACAATTCACTAGGAAAAGCCATAATCAGAAGGTTTTAATACATTCCTTAGCTTGAGGCCCAGAACTCATCCCTGACCCTGGGGTGGGTCAATTTCTGAGGATGGAAAGAAGGGGACCTGAGCAGCCCCAGGAATTAACTCTGGGAGCTCCACCCTCTCCAATCCCCTGCAGTGTGAAAATGCTCCCTCCTCCGGGTTTCAACTCCCACAGTGAGGAAAAGCCCAGGTAGTTTTAGTTTAAGTGCCCTGACCCAAATGAACTTCCAAATTCATAAATCAGGAGACAGACACAAACAAGTCTTGCTCTCAATCAGATCTCCAAAGACTTTCTCAATATGCACAAATTACTTTCTGAATGTACCAACAATGTGGATGCAAAACTAAACTTCCTGTCTAGAAATAGCCCCAAGGAAACCACAATGCCAACCTCAGAAAGAGAAATCTCCTGGGGAGCAGATGTAGCTCAGTGGTTGAGCGCCTGCCTCCCACATATGAGATCCCAGGTTCGATTCCCAGTGCCTCCTATAAAAAAAGGGGGAGGGCATCATCCCCCAACTCCATCTGCATATGACTTCCAGTGCCCCAGTGCTTGGTAGCTTCTCTTAGGATGTGGTGGGGAGAGCAGGCTTGCAGTCACTGGCCACAGGCCTTTCCTCCTTTCACTTCTTTTGGACTGTCATTAAGATTCTGAATGAGACAAATCCTGTGTCTGAAGAATCCAGCAAAATCACTCACCTACTGTTTTGTAGAAAAGTGAAGAAAACTGTAAGCCCTCCCCCCCTTTTTTAAAATATAGCTCAACAAAAAAAACTCACAAGTATCTATTCTTTTCAGAAAACAAAGATGTCAGGTTTATTATTTCATGGCAATAAATAGTTTCTTAGGCAACTAATTATACTTGAAAACTTCAAAGGTGTCGCAAATCTAATCTCATAGGATGTAACAATCTACAAAGTTCAGCTGACAGAAAACAGACCAGATTTATCCACTGTCACAAATTCTCCATCCTATAAAGGAGAGGAATTGGTATTCTGGTGAACATTTGTACTTCACCAATTTATCTACCAAAATTTGGGGGCGGGGGGGGGGTGAATTGTGTTCATTTTTCTGTACCCAGGCATGCAGGCATTACAAAACAGAGTTTCTCTTTTCTCTGAGATTCTTTTCCCAGGCACGGTTCTCAAGGTAAATCTCTTGAATTCCATTTGTCATCAACAAAAAGGATAACAACAGACCTGAGAACTTTACATAAGTGCTGGGGAAGAAGAAAGGTTAAGAAAAATTTTTAACAAACGGAATGTAATACTGGAATATCTTTTCTTCCCCCCACCCCAACCCCTGCCCCGGAATTCTTCTTTCTTGATACTTTGGAGATATTTTACCTTACTTTTCAAAGTCTATTAAGCAAATCTATTTTATAACTACTGAAAAACCGTGGCTCAGCTCAGTGAATAAATCTTTGCAAGGCCACAAACCCAGGGCAGGATAGTGCTGGAACCTTTGAAAGGACAGACTACCCAGTGACGTTTCCAAAGAGGAACCCAAAGCGGGTCCCGTGGGAAAACTGCAGAGAGAGGATACCGGGAGGGGAGGCCCTAGGAGTTTATACAGCAAGGCCTCAAGTAGTTATTCTCTACTTTCCTTTCATGTAAAATATTTACAAACAAAAAATAAATCCCTAAAAAGATCCAGGCATTGCTCTATTTAAAAACAGTAATTAAGGGGGCCAGCTGTAGCCCAGTGGATAGGGCGACGGTCCACCACATGGGAGGCCCTGGGTTCGGTTCCTGGGGCCTCTGGGAGCAGGCAGACCGCCTTGAGGAGTGCAAGCCGCTGTGGGTGGGGCAGAGCCGCCTGTGCAGGAGCTGACTCGGCTAGTCGCCACAATGGGGGGAGACAGAGCAGACACAGAAGAACACAAAAATGAACACAGCAAGAGCAAGCAGAAAGGGGGAGATATGTAATAAAAAAATAAAAATTAAAAATAAATAGTCTTCAAAAATAAAAATAAAAATAAAAACAGTAATTAAAACACTGCAACTGAAACGGATGGGGGACGGAAATGATAGGGATGAAGTGACCTGGAGAAGTTGGAGGCTGGGAACGCAAGAAGGAACCGGGAATTCCAGGGATTTAATAGCAGCCCTGGGAGGAGCTAGACTAGGGGGACGTGGCCGTGGATTTGAGAACCTATTTCCCACACGTTAGGAAGACTCGGGCAAGCGGATCCCTGTGGGGAAAAGGGTGGCTGGGGACCCCACCCGACCACCCTGCCTGGCTCTGCAGACCCTCTGGGTGGTGGTGGTGGTGAGGAGGCCCTGACAGCACCTCCCAGGAGCGAACCCCGCAGACCGTGTGGGGACCCGCCCCTGAGGATCCCCGTGCCCACCCGAGTCCCGCGAGCGCCGAGCTACCCGGGGAGGGCTCCGGGCCGGGGGGCCAGGTGGCGGCGCGCGGGGACTGCACATGACTCCCGGGGTCCCGGCTGCCCGCCCGGCCCCACCCTGCGGGCCAGAGGGGGCTGGAGGCCGAGCTGCCCCCTTGGGCCACCCAGGGCCAGAGACCCCGATCTGGGGCGCGGAGGGGACCCGGGATCGCGCGCATCCAGCCGGTTCCATCCGGTTCCCAGCCGCGCCCTCCTCCCCCGAGCCTCAGGACCCCCGGCCCCGCGCACTCACCATTTTCGCTTCCCGAGGCCCCCGGGCCGTCCGCCCGACGGCTGCGCGACCCGTGCAGGCCGGGGCCCTAAAGGTCCGAGGAGACGCTGTCGCGATCGTCGCGGGGGCGACTTGTGACGTCCACAGGTTTTGCGGCGCGTTGCCCCGCCCCTAGCGACGCCCCTGATTGGACAGTCCCCAGGGCTGAGTGACAGGGAGGACACGTTCCTGAGCGGGCGGGGCTTCCGGGACGCGCCCCGGGTTATTTGTGTCGAAGCGGATCCTGTGCCCGGCTTCCGGGGCCAGGCACCCGTGTCTTTGTGGTCCCTCGCGTGTCCTCCTTCTGAACGCGGGGACACGGCTGCGCAGGGGATTCCAGGCCCAGTTCCCAGATGGATTGATCCCCTTGTCCAGAGACCGTTCTCATATTTTTCCTGTTAACCACAGTCAAGTCATTCACCACGAGATTCACAGTGTTCTATGGTCCCCTGCCTTGTACAGTCCGTCCCAAGTGTATGCTCGGTGGCTCTCAGTTTCATCACAGTTGTGCTGCCATCAGCGCAGTTACTCAAAAGGGAAAAAAAAAAAAATCACCTTATACCTCCCCCCATTATTGATCTTCAGCATCAATACCGTACTGTCTTTGCCATTGTTGTAAAAATATATTATTGTTAACTATATGTCACTTTAGTTGTATTTTTCCCATGTGTCTTCATAGTCTTAACTCCATGTATTAGAGGAACATTCTTGTGTTTGTACTGTTAACCACTGTAATTATCCATCACCAAAATCACTGTTATTTATTTTTATTTATATATGCCCCCCTGGCTGCTTGTGCTCCCTGTCTTCATTTGCTTTGCATTTTTCTGTGTCTGCTTGTTTCCCCCTGTTGCGTCATCCCACTGAGTCAGCTTACTGCCCAGGGGCTTGTCTTCACCAGGAGGCCCCAGGAACCAAACCCGGGGCCTCCCACGTGGTAAACCAGATCCCAACCAATTGAGCCACAGATGGTTCCCACAATGTTATATTGTCCCTAGATTATCCTCTGTCTTTCAATTCCCATTAAACTCCCTAGACCACCCTTTTCATCCACCTTCATGTTTATAAATCAGCAGTGTTAGTGATACTCACTATAATGTGTTACCATCAAGTCTATTTCCACACACTCACAGTCCACCTTATTAAATATTCTACGTGCATTTAGCATCAGCTCCTCCTTCTCAACCCACATTCTAGTAACCTAGGCTCTATTGTTTAACTCCAGTTTATTCATCATATTTGGTTCATATTAGTGAGACCATACAATATTTGTCCTTTTGTGTCTGGCTTATTTCCCTCAACAGAATGTCCTCAAGGTTCATCCATGTTGTCATAGGCATCCGGACTTCATTTCTTAGAGCTGAATAGTATTCCATTGTATGTATATACCACATTTTAACCATTCATCGGTTGATGGACACATGGGTTGTTTCCATCTTTTAGATATTGTGAATAATGCCACTACGGTGTGCAAATGTCTGTTCACATCCTAACTTTCAGTTTTTCTGAATGTGTTTCTAGTAGCAGGATTGCTGGATCAATCTATAGTTAGCTTCCTGAGGAACCACCAAACTATCTTCCATAGAGGCTGTACTATTTTATATTCCCACCAACAGCGAGGTAGTGTTCTTATTTCACTGCATTCACTCCAGCACTTGTAGTTTTTTGTTTGTTTGGTTAGTTGGTTTTGTTTTGTTTTTAGGAGGTACAGGGGATTGATTCTTGTGCTAGAACTTCTAGCACAATATTGAATAACAGTGGAAAGAGTGGATATCCTTGTCTTATTCCCGATCTCAGCAGGAAAGCATCTTTTACCATTGAGTACAATGTTAGCTGTAGGTTTTTCATAATATACCCTTTATCATATTGAGAAATCTTCCTTCCATTCTTACCTTTCAGAATGTTTTTATCAAGAAAGGCTGCTGTATTTTGTCAAATGCCTTTTCTGCACCCATCAAGATGATTATGTGATTTTCCTTCTTCAATTTATTAATGTGGTATATTACACTAATCAATTTTCTTATGTTGAAACCATCCATGCATACCTGCTTTAAAGCCCATTTGGTCGTGAAATATAATTTTTAAACTGTATTTTTGGATTCAGAGACAAGGATTTTGTTGAGGATTTTTGCACCTATATTCATTAGAGAAATTGGTCTGTAATTTTCTTTTCTCATATTATTAAATATATTTATTTGGTTTTGGTATTGGGGTGGTGTTAGCTTCATAGAATGACTTAGGTAGCACTCCTTCCTATTCAATTTTTTTGAAGAATTTGTGCAAGATTGGTATCAGATCATCTTTGAATGATTGGTAGAATTCACCTGTGAAGCTATCTGGTCCTGGATTTTTCATTTTGGGAAGATTTTTTTTTCCTAAGGTGGTACTGGAGATTGAACCCAGGACTTTGTACATGGAAAACAGGCACACAGCCGTTCCCAGGGAAGGTTTTTGATGGCAGTTTCAATTTCTTTACTTGTGTTGGTTTGTTGAGGTCTTCTATTTCTTCTAGGATCAGCATATGATTTTTTCATGTGCTTCCAGGAATTTGTCCATTTCATCAACGTTTTCTAGTTTGTTGGCATAGTATCCTCTTATGATCTCTTCTATTCCTGCTGGGCCAGTGGTAATGTCTCCTTTCTCTTTTCTGATTTTATGTGCAACTTCTCTATTTTTTTCATTGTCATTTTAGCTAAAGGCTTATCAATTTTGTTGATCTTCTCAAACAACCAGCTTTTAGTTCTGTTGATTTTCTCTATTTTTTTAATTCTCTATTTCATTTATTATTTCTTTCCTTCTACTTGCTTTGGGATTGGTTTGCTGCTCTTTTCCTAGTTCCTCCAGGTATACAGTTAGGTCTTTCATTTTAGCTCTTTCATCTTTTTTAGATATAAGCACTGAGGGCTATTAATTTCTCTCTCAGCACTGCCTTTGCTGTATCCCATAAGTTTGGAAACGTGCTCTCTTTTCACATTTCTTGAGATATTTGCTGTTTCTCTTGCAATTTCTTCTTTGACCCACTGATTATTTAAGAGTGTATTGTTTAATCGCAATAGATTTGTGAATTTTCCCTTTTGCTACCTTTTATTAATTTCCAACTTTACTTCATTATGATCAAACTGTTTTGTATAATTTCAATTTTTTAAATTTATTGAGATCTGACTTATATCACAGCATGTGGTCTATCCTGGAGAAAGATCCACAAGCACTTGAGAAGAATGTGTATCCTGCTGTTTTGGGGTGTAATGTTCTATAAATGTCTATGAGATCTATTTCATTTATGATATTATTCATGTTTTCAGTTTCCTTATTTCTCCTCTGTCCAGATATTCTATCTAATGCTGTGATGGTTTGACAGTTTTATTTAATTATGAATTCCAAAAATATAAATTGGATTATTCTTGTAAACTGATCTGTTCATCTGGGCATGATTAGGTTATGATTAGGGCGTTAACTGCCACGTCAGTGGGACCTTGAGCCCCACCCCTCAGTGGGCGTGGTCTCAAGTATAAAAGGCCAGACCAAAGGCAGGAGTGATGAGAGAAGCAGATTGGAGAAGCAGTTCTGATGTTGGAGTGAGCCGTTCGCCCGATAGTCTACAGCTGGCCTTGTGGAGAGATGCAATGCATAGAGAGCCTCATGGTCTACAGCTGAACTTGTGGAGGAAACAGAAGCTAAGCCCAGAGAGAAACGCAGCCCCGGGAACAGAGGAACCCGGAAACCTGAACACTGGAGACGTCGGCAGCTGTCTTGCTCCAACACGTGGACTTTGGTGAGGAAAGAACTTTATGCTTTGTGGCCTGGTAACTGTAAGCTTCTACCCCAAATAAAGACCAACCAATTTTGGTATATTTCAAAAGGCACCCCTGTGGCTGACTAAAACAAATGCTAAGAGTGCTATGTTAAAGTCTCCAACTATTATTGTAGATGTATATTTCTCCCATCTGTTTTGCCAGTGTGTGTCTCATGTATTTTGGGGCACCAAAGTTAGGTGCACAAAAATTGATTATCGTTATTTTTTTTCTTGGTGAATTGTCCCTTTTACTAATTTATAGTAACCTTCTTCATCTCATAACAATTTTGCATTTAAAATCTATTTAATTGATATTACTATCACTACTCCAACTACTCCAGCTCTTTTTTTGATTATTATTTGTGTGGAATATTTTCTCACTTGAAGCCTGATTGTGTCCTTGTGTCTAAGGTGAGTCTCTTGTAGACAACAAATAGATAGCTTATATTTCTTTTATCCATTCTCTCAGTATATATCTTTTAATTGGGGCATTAAATCCATTAATATTCAGTGTCACTACCGTAAAGGTGTTACTTACTTCATTAATTTTATCCCTTGGCTTTCTATTGTGATATCTTACTACTGTGTGTCTTTTAACTCTTTTAGTTTCTCTTATTTATATTCTTCATTTCTACATTCTTCTCTTGGGCTCTCGCTCTTGTCTTTTCCTTTCATATTGTAACACACCTTTTAATATCTCTTATAGATCTGGACTCTTGGTAACATACTATCTCAGTTTGTCCATGAAGACTTTAATATCCCTTTCCTTTATATTTTCCTTTATCTCCTTGAATTGATTAAGGAGGTTTGTTTGAACATCATTGATTAGTCATCTTAAATCCTATGTTTTGTCTGGAATTTTGGTATGTTCCTTTGGCTGGGCCATATCTTCCTGTTTCTTAGTATGGCTTGTTATCTTGTTGGTATCTAGGCATCTGAATACATTGGTGATTTTGCTCTGTTGATCAATTTCTCTCTCTTGCCTAGTGGTTTTATTGCACAGCTCTTCTTGGAATTTTAGTTTAAATTTTTCTAAAACTTTAAGATTGTCCTATTTAAGTAATCAAAACAGGGTCAGGAAGCTGATAACGGGGCATATACCAGATCTGCCATACCTGGAGAAAAAAATGGGAGAGACAAGCCTTGTCTTCCTTCATTTTCTAGCTGGCCACCAGGTGGTACTCCTCAGCAAACCCTTCCACAGAGATGAATCCAATATCCAGGAACTACCTCATCTGAACCAGTGAGTTATGGTGCTGCATTTGCCAAAGAGAAACCACACTCAGCCCTCTGCTGTACCCTCCCTCTTCCCATGGAGGCATATGTCCTTTCCCCTCTCCATTGGCCACTCAGCTGCAGGTTTTACCAAGGTTGTTCACCTCAGGGGTGGTGGATGGGCAGCATTCCCAGCCACGGGGGCATTAACTCATAGTTTTCCCTTTGGCCTCTCCATCTGTCAGTTGCCAGTTTCCCCTGGGCAATGTGGGCAGCACTCCCCTGGTCTGCAGATACCCAAAGGGGATCCCTCAGATGACTTCTACACCTTCTCCCCTATTCTGCAAGAGAGCTGCACCCTGCCTGAGTTATTCTGATGACATTTCCTGAGTTGTTTTTAAAAATGGGCTAAAAACTTGAATAGACATTGTCCCAAAGTGGAAATACAAATGGTCAAAAGACACATGAAAAGATGCTCAATGTTATTAGCTATTAGGGAAATGCAGATAAAAACTCCAATGAGATATTATCTGACACCATACAGAATGGCCATTATTAAAAAACTATAGTGCTGGAGAGGATGTGGAGAGATAGGAACACTCCTTTACTGTTGGCGGGAGTGTAAAATGGTGCAGCCTCTGTGAAAGACGGTTGGCTGTTCTTCAGGGAACTAAACACAGAACTGCCGTATGATCTGGCAAACCCACTCCTAGGTATATATTCAGAAGAATGGAAGGCAAGGGTGTTGTTTTAGTTTGCCAATGGGCTGCTGATGCAAAGTACCAGAATGGGCTGGCTTTCATAAAGGGGATTATTTGGGGATAAAAACTTACAGTACCAAGGCCATGTCCAAATTAAGGCATCAGCAGAGACGCTCTCTCACCAAAGTCAGCTGCCACATGTCAAAGCAAGATGGCTGCAGATCTTTGCCAAGGTCTCTGCTTTCCCCTCTGACTTCCAGGGCTCAGCTGAGGGCAGCCAGGCATAGGGATTTTCTCTTTCTGGGCCCCCTATATCAGTCTTGGCTGCTCTGCTTTCTTCCTGAGTTCCACTGCAAACTATCAATATATGATTCATCTCTCTCTGGGCCTCAGCTCTTTGAGCCTCTCGAGGTCTTCTCTCCTTGCAGCTCTGGCGAAACTTAAGTCCTTTCTCTCACGTGGCGGGATCAAACATGACAGCTTCCTTTTCCTGTATCTCCCTATTTATCAGACCCAGCAAGAGGGGGGAGACTCAACCCAAATCACGCCTCACTGATACAGTCCAGTCAAAAGGTTCTCACACCCACAGGAATGGATTAGTTTCTTTTTGGGATTCATAAAATACTTTCAAACGGCCACAGCACAAAGAGATATTTGCACAATGAGGTTCATGGCAGCATGAAATACAAAATAAACCCAAAGGGCTCTACAGTGCAACAGGCGGAGACAATGAAGGCTGGTAGGCATTTCTACAGGCGGCTTCGCTTGGGGGAAATCCGAGACTTTTCAAGAGTGCTTGCTTTGTGCTTTAACATTTGTGAGAGCCGGTGTGTTTGCGCTGCCGTTTACAGTTTAGCGGAATTTTTATTCTTGGGGGATGGGGTGGGGAGGAGGTGTTTCTGAAATGTTTAAGGAAAAAAAAAAA